>OU015498.1:148479286-148621786 GCA_907164885.2 Dolomedes plantarius | reverse complement strand
TCTGGCTTTTAAATGGTCATGATTTTTTACTAAACATCTGAACAGCTAGAAAGTTTTTAGAGAGTCCATTCTGCACTACTTGGGGTAAACCATAAGTTATGGATATTTCCCACCTCGAGATCTGTGAGGCACTGTCAGCTCGAGATGTCTGCAGCTGATATTGGGAGGCAAGAGCATTGAGCAATTGACACGTTCCTGTTTCTGATTTCATTTTACTTTTTTCCCCTTTCTTCTGGTTGCTGTTTGTTTTCTTGCACCTTTATCAATTCCTACTATTAGTTTACACTCTCCCTATATATATTTTTATATCTTGTTCAATGTTTAATCGTTAATAAAATACTTTTATTCATCCCCTCAAGTTCAAATACATTTTTTTAAACGTAGTGGATGACACTTGATGTTGGTACGGTTTTTTCAAATATTAATTCATTAATTAAATTAAATTAATAAATTTTAGTTTTATATGGGATCCCTTTCAATAGGAACAGACCTAGAGCGTCTCTTGCTCTTGAATGGTAATTTCTCTCTTTTTTTTCGGTGTAAGCGGTAGCACTATGGTATCGCGCGCTCGTCCCGCCTTGTTGGTTGCGGGATCAAATCCCCAACCTGGCAAACCTTTACTCTCTCTTCCTTCCCCCCCCTACTAATCTCGCACAGTAGGCAAGGTTCTGGCAGGCAATCCTTTTTTTCAATTCCTACTATTAGTTCACACTCAAATTTTTCTTTGTTTACCTAAGTAGGAATTGACTTAATTTTTTTTTTTATATTACTTGATTCTTGTTGTTTTGGTTTAATGCTGGCCATTGTAAATTTAAAAAACGCTGCAGTTTTGGGGAAATTCAGAACAACGTAAAGAAGATATTAACAGTCTAGAAAATAGCTTATTTTATACGTTTCTCAAGATCCTTGTGGGCTAAGATTTCGACCTGGTTATACAAATCTTTATAAGTAAATGCCAACTACCTTTCACTCACTCACTCACTCACTAAAGTGTATCTCTAGGAAAAGTCACAGGAAGCTGAAATGTTGCATAGTGGATCCTCTTAGGCCCAAGTTGCTCACTAAGAAAATTTTTTTTAAAGTTCAAACTTAAAGGGGGCTTAAACCTGATTGTATAGTTTGGTAATAGGAAATTACAACAAGTACTTTAATCTATTATAAATTCTGAAGTATTGTTAAGATGCTGACAGAATATTTTGAGCCCTTCTAGTATTATATTGCAACTCGAAAACTCGAGAGTGACCTTACAACGTTAAAATGCAATTAAAAACAAAGGTGAGTCTATATGGAATAGGCAGGCTTTTAAAACATAGCATATCACTGATGTATATTTAAGAGTTTTTTTCTTATTTTAATTTGCAATGAAAATTATTTGCATCAAATAATTTTTACTTTAAAACATTAATGATCATCCAGATCTTTAATTTTTCAATAACATCTTATTAACCTATTGCTAGGAATACCTAAATTTTGCAAAAAAAAAAATTACAACATGAAAAATTTCGCATTTTTTCGCAAAAAAAAAATAGATATAAATTCAAAAATTTCGCATTTATTAAAAAATATTTCAGTTAGTCTCTTCTAACGAAACTACTGGGGGTTATTAACGTAGGATTACTTATCATTGCTTACATTTTTTCTTTTTTAATGACTCATTTTGGTACTTTTCTGTTTAACTGTTTCTGTTTAGTGCTACCGGGATTGGCGCGCTGCCAAAATTATAACTTGCCACGCCGGACAATTTTTTCTCTTCGCAGGACCGTTATTGAGGAACGTAATCCTACTTTAAAAAAGTCACAATTTTCCTACTTGGTTTGGTAAGTATCAAAATTATTAGTTAAAAGCTAACATTGTAGTAGTCTCCACATTCTCTCCCTTAAGTCTTTAGCAATAAGTAATAAACAAATTTCGAGAGTGAGATCTCTCAGTTAAAGTCTGTGGATGGTCTTAGATAAGCAATTATGTTAATAAATTATTACTATAATTACCTTATTTCACTTAAAATCCCGTTTATCACCGAATTTTTGCCGAAAAATAGTAAAAAAAGATTATTTTCGCATTTATTCGTTCATATCAGCAAATTTCGCATTTATTAGCACCTATTTCGTAAATACAAAAATTATGCATCCCTACCTATCACAGAAATAAAAAAAAATATCCTGCTTAATTTCGATTATATGAAAAAAAATATTACACTGCAGATGGTAAAATGCAGCTTATTGTTAGAAGGTCTGTTTATAAGCAGAATTCTACCATACAAATGCTAATTATTACTAATTCTAAGTTGATACTAATTTTCTGATTTAAAATGATGTAATTTTTACATTGTTATACAGTTACTATATAATAAGAAAATTATAATTACAAGTTTTTACATAATTAAATACAATTTTACAGGCGTAAACTAAACGTAACCTTGGACATAAGAGAAATTATCTAAAATAGATAACTAATCTTATTTCCAAGAACTGTTGTCATCTATAATAGATAACTGCACTTATTTCCAAGGTTACACCGTGATTCTTAATTTGTTTCTGGAGTCCCAGCTAGTGTTTAACAGAAGAATTTAAAGAATTTTAAAAGCTTTAACATTGACAGTCATTAATTTCTAGTTAAACCAGTAATTTTCAGATTGAATAAACATTAAATAGGTTAATACTACATACTTCTGAGTGTGTTATTTGACACTCGATTGTTTCATCGGGACTGAGTGAGAGCTTAATTTTCTCACGATAAATATTACTTAATAAATTAAATATTAATGTATAACTTAAACGAATAACTTTCACGTTACGTATTACTATGTAACTTAATTTAAAAAGCGATTTGTTTATTTATCTTGCTTGCATTTTTAGAAAATCTGTCTAAAGAGATTATCGTATTTTTTGTTTTACTAGATTATAACAGTTATGAAAACTGAAATTTAATTTCAACATCATAGAAAATTAAATTCTTTATACTAAGTAATTTTATCGTAAAATAGCTCATTCATCGTTTTTTTTTATTTTATCAAAAAACATTAAAGTTAATAATTCTTTAATAAAAATTATCATTTTTTTGACTTATTGGATAATTCTTTGTGGAAATTTTCTGATAATCCTGCAGCTTTTCCCCGAAAACTCATTATATCTGAAAATTAAATCCTATTAAAAAACTTATCAAAAGAACGGAAAAAGAAAACAGGTAATCTTACGTTAGCAGTAATTTATCGAAATGGAGAAAATCAAAACTTCTATTTTCAGTTTTCAAGTTTCAAGTTTTATGCAACCACTAATGAAAAATATTGAATATTCAATAATGAGAAATATTGATTATTGAGTAGCAGTAATGAAATAATCAATTTGAAATCTCCAGTGTTACTGAATCAGTTTTGATCAAAGATGGGAAATTAGGTTTTATCATTTCTTTATAATTCATTTAATATATAAACATTTGTATAATTACTAGGGAATTTTTATTGTTTTAATTATGCTGTTATGAGTTGCGAGTAAGGATTTCACAAACTTATTTATTATGCAGGTTCTTATTCAAGAAATTTTTCACTGGACTAACATTTAAAATACAACTCACCCAAAACAAAAGAAATAAAAAAATAGCTCTTAATGCAGGATTAACAAGCAATCGTAATAATTAGCCTAAACTTTTCAATTTTTCTTGTGGATTTATTAAATGTTTTGCAGTTTGTCGTCATTAAACTTCTAAATACTTCTAGAAAATAATGCACCTGAAACTGTTAATCATTGTCAACAAATACCTTTTTCCAAATGTAGTCGCCAATGCATGTCTAAATTTTCGGATACAATTATGCATTTATCTTTTGCAGGATATAACATTTTTTGCGTCAAATATGAAACATATTACCAGTGTGATACTGTTCCTTTCATCTGGTGAGCGATTTGGAAAGGTGTGTGGCATTAAATTTAGAAGAACCGATGTTAACTCTTTAAAAAATTTCGCCAACCATCTTCATTTCCCGTTACCGTCCATCCCAGTAGCAGGTTTCTAAATGATCCCCATCAGGCACTTTCTTCTTATGGTTTTCCTATAGTTGCCGAAACTTGAAGCTGATTTTTGGAGGCATCCAGTAAAACTTCTACCGTATATCTTAGATCTGCAGCCAGTTGTTAGATTGTATCACCCACACACATTACTACTATCAATGTCAAGCTGTATCTTAAAGAACCTTGCCTGACTTATATCGATGGCCCGATAGTCAGAACAAATAGTGTATGTCTCACTAAAATCAGTTGCACCTAGTGTTTTCTATCCGGAATTTTATCATTTTGAATAACACTTGAGATTCCCTTAGATAGTTTCGCTTTACTTTGCATTTTCCTTGTTTGATTCACATTTCAACCTATAATTTTTTGTAGAAACCCCTTAATCGCCGGATCGCCGGAAACTTGTTTAAATTTTGATCCAAAATGTTTCTTTTGACGAAATTAAAGTAAATATTTTAATTATTCATATTTGTTTCGTTATCAGACTCTGAATTATCCCTCCTTTTACTAAGCGATTGCGCTTTTCGCACTCAAAAAAGAATAATTTAAAGGACAGCATTTTTTTTTCACTTGATTTTAGCTTCTGTTAATATATTTGAATATATTCCCCTTTTCCTTGCTTAGAGCTAGAAATATCAAAGTTTCTGACTTTGCATCGTTAATTTGCAGGTAATATAATGGTTTTTCTATAATGGTGATATAATTCTCTTTAATCTGTCTGAATTTGTCTCACCTCGCCAAGACATTTGTTTCTTTCTCAAGTAATGTTTCGTCTCTATCTAACTTTTAATATTACTGAACTGTGATTTAAACTCCACAGGTTGCTTTAAGTGTCTTGTAGATTTTTTTGATCGTTCGCTTTACGCAAAATTTCAGATGACAAAATATTATATAAAATATAATACTTACAAAATATTACATTATATCTAAATTCCTCTAGAGAAAAAGGTATGTTATACCTATTAAATCAAAAGATGCTACCAGTGGACTTATATTGTTTAACTTACGTCATTTTTATCTCCACCATCTCAATGAAATCACATATTCATACTTACAATTGGCTTTATTGAACGAAAACCACGCCTTTTAGTCATAAAAAAGACTTCATTAATTTTAAAGGGGGTAGTAAATTCTACAATACCTTCCTGTAAATTAGGGATTTGTTTATTTTTACCCAGTCTGCGAATTACTCAACAGCGAAATTCAGTTTTTTCCCTCATTATGTACCTTTCCAGCATGACGTCAACGACAAGCACTTAAGATGTAGTATAAATCTAAAAAGAGAATTTCTCTAAATATTTTCTTGTGATTGACAAATTCCAGTCAGTCCAGTTCAAAGGGAACGATACTTCCATTTTACATCGTTAGCGATAAACTCTTTTTCGAAAGCTTCAAGGTAAACTTGCACAAAGCGTTCATACAGAAGTTGCTTATAGAAAGATACACAGTTCATATTCGGTACGCATCCCCCATGATATTATATAGCTTTCACAACCGTTTATATATCCTCAGTACGTCGCATCTAAGACCATAGCGATTCCTCGGTCGAGTCAAATCAGAGCTGTAAAATCTACAATAATAGTGCAGATCAACTGTCGATTCTTTATATGCATCACTAGCTAAAAACTCGCACTTCGCTACGGAGTACATTCGAATTAAATACAACGGCCAATGTATGCAATTATGGCCAAATATATATATATATATATATATATATATATATATATATATATTTATTTAAATGCGGGGGTACTTGTCGCGAAGACTGGTCATTTTATTATAGGTGCGCCATATTGGCAGACCAGCATTGCCCACGATGAAGGGACGACACAAACGCAGGCGTTTTTGTGGCGCTTCGCCAGGATTCGGTCTGAGCATCTTCAGTACCGAAACATATATATATATATATATATATATATATATATATATATATATTAAATACGACGGTTAATGTATACAATTGATGTTAAAATATATATATAAAAAATCGTAAGGGATATTTTTATAGACAAAATAATGTAGAAGAAAATATTCAAATTAAATGTAATAGGACATACTAAAGAATATAGTAAAGTTAATATAGTACAGTTTAAGGAACATAATATCTTTTATTGTATTTTAATATTTTTTGGGATAATGTCCAATCGTCTGCCGCATTAGGAAGAAAAAAAAGATATTTTTGTCTATTTAGTTGTTATGCACATGACGATAAATTTATTTAAAGTACCAGAAAAAGAAACGACGTGATCAGCTTTTAATAAATCAAATTCTAAAAATAAATCTTTAAAAATTCACCAAAAATCACAAAATTGAGGTAAACATTCGAAAAAGATCTCATTTAAAAGGAATTTTTAGGATCTTTCTCGTGATATAAATTTTATAACCCTCCAATTATTATTTTAAATAGAAACAAAAAAGTTGCTAAAACAGCTTAAAAATTTAATTTTAAAAAATCTAAGAAGAATTTTTCAAAAATTTTTCCTAGTGCACTCATACACTATACGAAGGATCGCCATGCAAAATTTCAGCGGTTTGGTCTGTGGTTTGTATGTCAGTGAGTCAGTCAGTTACGGAACTGTTTTATATTCAGTGGCTCCCAAATGTGTTCGTACACTTACGATTTTCAATGAAATAGGGTTCTATCCATTGATTAAAATGAATATTTCAGAATGGGTATTTAATAACAAGATCTATAATCTATTCTTAACAAAACTACAGGAAATATTTTGAAAACATAGTAAAACTTTATTTTTAAGAAACCAATAATCCAAAAGTAACAAAAACTTTATCTCACAAAAGTCATCGTAAACTTGTAAAAAATGTCTACATATTAGTAAATATTCTAATTTTTCGTTAAATTAATATTTAGTAGGATATCCTTTAGCATCCACAACATCTTTTAAACCTCTGGGAATAGATTGCTTTAGTTCTTTTGTAATTTCTGCATCAATGTTCATCCATTCTTAAATAATAATTGTTTTTAGTTCGCTTTTCATGTGAATGTCGTGTTTTCGTATTCGAACCTCCAGTTCTCTCCAAATATGTTCTATTGCGTTTAAATCTGGCGATTGAGGTGGTGTTATCAAAACTTGTGGACAATTATAGAGACACCAGATGCGAACGTTGAGAGCCGTGTGGTTAGGATCGTTATCTTGATAAAAAACAAAGATGTTTCCAATACCCAAATTTTGAGCTGATAATTTTAAATTGTCTCTTAAAATATTTATAAAAACAGCATGATTCATTATGCCATCAATAAATACCAAATTTTCTAGTCCATATGCTGACCTGCACCCCCACACAAGGATACCTCCACAGGCATGCTTAACTGTTCCTACTAAGTTCTTGGGATAAGTTCCTCATTTTTCTCTTCTCCATACAATTATACGCCTATCAGCACCAAAAATGTTCATCGGCAAATAAGACATTATTCCAATAGGTTTGGGGCTTATTTACCATTGATAGTGCGAAGGGAAGCCTAAACTTTCTGTTTTTCTCACTCACAAAACATTTTCTACGGGCAGAACGCCCATGTAATCCAGCTATTCTGAGAACTCGTCAAAAAATTTCAGGTGAAAATAAAGTAGAAAATATTTCATTGAATTCTGCAGAAACTTTTACAGCACTCAAACGTGAATTTTTCACAAATTTTCTAATTATAAATCTCTGATCACGTTTTGTTAACTTTGCTGTACGGCCTTTTCTTACCTTGTTTTCGATCCAATTTTCTTCTTTAAGGCGTTTTTCACACAGTGCACAGTAAAATGGGATATATTAAGTAATTTAGCGATATTCCGAACTGATTTACCACTTCTATGATGAAAAATAATCAATTTTCGAATGTTGTTTGTTGTTTCTTTACGACTACGAGCCATTTTTAAATAATAAATAGAATATTACGGAGTAGGCAAGCAAAAATTAAAGCCAAACGATATTTTAAGTGCCACCACAATTCAAAAATAAAAGTAAAGCGCTATAGACGATAATTTTAATTATGAATTTATCCGAAGATATTATAGTGTACGATGACTTTTGTGAGATAAAATTTTTTGTTACTTTTTTGATTACTGGTTTCTTAAAAATAAAGTTTTACTATGTTTTCAAAATATTTGATGTAGTTTTGTTAAGAATAGATTATAGATTGTATTATTAAATACTCATTCTGAAATATTCATTTTAATTAATGGATAGACCCCTATTTCATTGAAATTCGTAAGTGTACGAACACTTTTGGGATCCACTGTATATAGATTAATATTAGGCACTTCTGATTAGTGAACTATTGATGATCTTACAATTTTAATGCGCACCAGGTGGGGCTTCAGTATTCAACTCTTAAAGATTGAAAATTCATACAAGATAGAAGCAGGTAAAGAAAAGGGTAAAGGAAGTTATAAGGGTGACACTTCCATATCTTGTTCCATACTTTGCGACTAATAATTATTGTTAGAATTTCCTATAGAATTTTGCTTCGAGCAAAGTTTAAACCTGTTATTTATTGATTTTACAGGAATTCCTTTTTTTAAATCATGGGATTTAAAAAAAATAATTTAAAGTATAAGTCGTTATTGCAGGCATTCACTTATAAGATTTAATTGTATTGTCATTATTGAAGAAGGTATGACATAATATCAAAGATTCTGTTCCAGAGCAATTGAGATGCACCCAAAAAATAATATATTTAGTCATTATCTCAAATTTAACATACACACATGTACAATAGCATTATATATATATATATATATATATATATATATATATATATATATATATATATATATATATATATATATATATATATATATATATATATACACTTACTTATATATAAAGAGAGAGCGATTTTGTATGTGGAGGGTAATCTCCAGAACCACTGCACCTATTTGAAAAATTCTTTCACTGTTTGAATGGTACATTATTCCAGATGGACATAGGCTATATATTATGTATATCTGATAATTAGAAATAAAGTTAGGTGCTTAATCCTAACAAACTCCATTGTTACCGCTACTGTCCTCTACTGCTTTTTGTGCCGAAGATTTCAACGATCCTTAGCGTGGTGCTATCGCGGTGGGCTACTGTTCTGATGTTAGCGGTTCGAATCTAACCGTTCTCCGGTATGCCTTTTTCTTTAAAAAAAATTAACTTTAATTATTAACTAACGTAATATTACTTTAGGAAAATTATTTTAAATAAGTTTGAGTAATATTTTTAAAAAAACATTCTTTACTGAAAATCATTTTTTTATTTTTGTATTTTTATTTCATCTCTTAACCTCTTTCTTTTAGAAAAATAACTTTAATTAATAACTAACGTAATATTAATTTTAATACTATTTTAGGTGCTTAAAATAATTTAAAAAACATTCTTTACTTAAAATCCTTTTTTTTATTTTTGAATAAAACTACCGTGTCAAGCACACCTCTTTCTTTTAAAAAATTAACTTTAATTAATAACTAACGTAATATTAATTTGAATATTATTTTAGTTGCTTAAAATAATTTAAAAAAAACATTCTTTACTTAAAATCCTTTTTTTACTTTTGTATTTTTTTCATCTCTTATTCTAATTTTGGGATACCAATGTGTATCTATACTTCTATAATCTATACTTATATATAAAGAGAGCGATTTTGTATGTGGAGGGTAATCTCCAGAACCACTTCATCTATTTGAAAAATTCCTTCACTGTTTGAAAGGTATATTATTCCAGATGGACATAGGCTATATATTATGCATATCTGATCAGTAGAAATAAAGTTATTGGCTTAATCCTAACAATCTCCATTGTTTCCGCTACTGTCTTCTACCGCTTTTTGTGCCGAAGATTTCAACGATCCTTATCGTGGTGCTATCGCGGTGTGTCTTTCTGACGGTAGCGGTTCGAACCTAGCCGTTCTCCGGCACTCCCTTTTTCTTTTAAAAAATTAATTTTAATTATTAACTGATGTAATATTAATTTAAGGTATTATTTACGTTATTATTAAGGTAAAAAAAGATTTGCAATTTATTGGCTATCAACTGGAAATTTATTGGTATAATATTTTGCTCAACCCGGACAAAGTCGGGACGGGCCGCTAGTATATATATAAAACATTAAAGTAATACGATGAAAATAAAATATATTTTTTTGCCATTTCCGTAATTATATTTTGCAAAACTTACATTGTTATTATGTGAAAAATATGATAATGTAACTATAATCAGATAATTTTTTATCTGCAACATTGCACCAAAGTATACAGAGAAATTGTTGCACGCATTGAGCACAGGAAGAAAATGTAATAACAAAGACGAAAGGAACAATTTCGAATTACAAGCGGAGTACATTTCTGAATATCTTATAAGTCTGCCTAAAGGCATATTTACTTTTAATAATATTTCATATACTATTTCCTAAAGGTTGTTCTTATATGATCAAATTAATATCCCTCTACAATATTCAGAAATCCTTTAAGGCATGGATAGTTAATGTAAATAATGCAGAGAAGATTTTATAATATGAAAATTACTAGCATTAAAGAGGCAGTTTCACGCATGTTTCACGAAATAATATCAATAGATATTTATATTTGATTAGTATTTTAAATAACAAAATTAAATTTTCCCAGAATTCCATGTAATCGGGTAAGATATTTTCTGTCTTTCAGAATGTCATGCATAAAGGTGATGTATTATTATTAAACAAGTTAATGGAATATTTAAGTTTAACGTGTATCTGTACAAAGCAATTACACAAATCTAAACTAAATCGAATTAAGGACCTTAAAAAACGAGTTCTTAGAGTTTAGTAAACAGATAATTTAATCAAAGATATGCTTTTAATCATAACTATACATTTATATCGTTATTTCAATTAATTGAATTCGAAAAATACTTTTCTATATATATACTAGCTGCATACCCGTTCTAAGTTACGGTGTACATTTTAGGATAATTCAATGAAAAAATAATGAAATTGGTTTCTAGAGAATTTCCTTATAAACAATATTTTTTGTTTCTTCATTGGGCGTAACTAATATTACAAGGCTTGTCCGCAATCATACGCGTGAGCAAGCTACGTAAAACTGACCGTGGGAGAAACAATTTTCTCTTAATCTACACCAGCGCATTTTAAAGTTTGGCCTTGAGACTTACTTATCGTCATGGCGACGCATACCTTGAGGGGAAATTGCAGTCTCTAAAAGGGGAGGTCATTGGTTATTAAAGGAATGCGTGGCTCGAACCCTTTTTCTCCTAGAGCACACTCGGTTAAAATAATAGCTTCGATTAAATTTTTATGCAGAGCTTTGACTTGTAGTCTAGTGCCATTGCAAAATTCCAGGAGTTTTAAGGGGAGAGGTGACCTTCAAACCTAACTTTTTTTGTTCTGAAGGAATTTGCTTGAAATTTGAATATGTGATTAGTGCCACAGATATGTAAAAGTGGTTAAAATTTAAAGATGAAATATTAATAATTTATGAATTAGGAATTATTAATTATATCCAAAATTGGCCTAATTAAAAATGTTCCATGCGCATTTCTTTTGTATATAATATGATAATTTTTATTTACAGAATACAGAACTAACAATGAAGCATATTGCTTATTTTAAGCATTCATTAAAAATATAAAGAGAAAAAAATAATAATAGTGAAAACACCCTTTCTTATTACGCAAAATACCTATAAATCATCTTTTCAAGTACAAAATTTAGAAATTCTGAGGTACGAAGCATGATTTTTTTCAATAAGATTTATTTGATATAGTGTTAAATATATAAAACTTAAATTTCAAAGCAATACGATAATTAGAAATGCGCCTGGAGCAGTTTGAATATACGTATGACATGAATTTTTTTATTTTGAGAAAAACACATTTAAAGTTGCTATTAGTAACCACATAATATCTAAATTAAATACAAAAGCCTATAACTAGGAAAGTAATCACAGAAATTAAAAATTCTTTTTGCAACATATTCCTACTGGTTCATAGTTTCAAAATTCAATAAAATAAAAAAATTGAATTTTTGACAAGTTTCACAATTTTGAAAGTCCACTGTTTCCTTAAATTCCGAAGGAGCATCACGGGCGTGCCCTTACGCACAAAGAGCTTATGGTATGGAAGACCCGGTGGTGAAGGGAATTTAAAATCTCTACCGGATAATTAACAGCATCATTTGAATTACAGACAGTGTCTATCGACTTGTATACCATTTCTTCTCCGTCAAAGGACTTTAGCAGCATGTCATTAATGAACTCAGCTTGATCGGTTTTTGGAGTCAAAATGGCCTTCTCGCAAAAACATTCTATAGGTTTATTCTATATTTGAGCAATGCCTGGATAAACGTGATTTATCAGTTCTTGGATGGTAGTCACTAATTTGAATAAATTCTTAAAAAACTTCCATCTCAATTAGTCTAGTGGTTAAATTTTATATTATACTGTATTTTAATATTTTTATGTCAATTTATTTCGTAGTTAAGCACGTGATGCAAAATTAATTCAAAGTATCAAAAAAGAGAAGAAATCTCGTGATCAACATTTAATAATTTAAATTCTGAAAAATAATTTTTAAAAATTCACCAAAATTCAGAAAATTGAGGTAAAGGTTCGAAAAAGATTTCATTTTAAAGGAATTTTTATGATCTTTCTTGTGATATAAATTTTATAACCCTCGAATTATTATTTTAAATGCAAACTTTAAAGAATGTTACAAAAACAGCTTAAAAATTTAATTTTAAAAAATCTAAGAAGAATTTTTCAAAAATCTTTCTGAGTGCACCCTTACACTATAAGAAGAAATGTCATGCAGAATTTCAGCCCTTTAGGTATAGCGGTTTAATCTGTGCGTTATCTGTCAGTCAATCAGTCAGTTACGGAACTGTTTTATATATATAGATGTCTTATATTTATGCAGTTTTTAACAAGAAGTACGTGGAATTACACCAGATAAAATTATTACACTTAAAGAAATAGTTACTCGGGGATCTGTGATAAAAATCTATCGAAAATATTACTTATCCTAATATTTCCTGGAAAATAAAGAGAAAATAAAGACTAAGAACATTTTCAGATTATATTTTGAAATTTAAAGCCAAGATTTTAATCCTATAGTTCATATTATTTTGGGTCATAAAATTTTTAATATGACGGAAAATCTTATAATGATTGACATTCATGTGTTTAGTTAAAAGGATATCTGATATATAACAGTTATATATGGATTTTTTTAAACCACTGCAACTTTTCTAGCTAGTAGAAACAGAAAATTCCTGATCATTGTAATTTTGTTTCATATATTGGATCAAGAATATAAGGTATTATAGTTTATACCAGGGGTTCTTAAACTCATGTAGTCCGAGGACCCCCTCTTGAACAACATTTTTTTTGTGGATCCCATTCCAATCCTAGTCATTTTGCGTCGTTTTTGAGACTTAATTTTAGGCTCAATAATCTGATAGGCACTACGTTATAATAAAACTTGGTAAAAATGTATCGCTGGTTATTTTAATAAATGGTCTTGCGCATTTATAGAGATGAACATTTTTATTAGGACAGAGAAAAAAACTTATAATGAATTAAAATAGTATTAAAAATAATTTTAAAAATTACAAATCATAATACATTAAACTCATACAAACATTTCTTGGTCAAATATTGGTTAAAATAGACCTATCTTATTATAATATGTTTTCTGTAAAGGATTTGTATTTAATGAGATGGGTGCAGTGGTTTTCTTGAAAACAGAACCGCAATGTCAGACTCCATGTTGAAAAGTTTTATTCCGAGGTCCACTTCTATATTGAGTTTGTTTATATACTTTGATTTCATATGCAACAGTACTGAAAAAGCCTGTTTACATAAATATGCTGTGCAGAAAGGGATAAAATGTTGATGTACTTTATTTGCAATTGCAGGGTAATCAGATCTGAGAAATAACCAAAAGTTTGTGAGTTCAGTTTTGTTGAATTGTAGTTTCAAAGATGTATCACATGATAATTGCACGAGAATATCTTGTTCAAGTATAGATAAATGTTTAGCATTAATGACTTCCATGTTAAATAGATCTCTAATCTAGTTGCTGCCAGGATCAGGACTGGTAAAATAATTCCTAAAGCTGCTTTTTAGAACCATTAAATGCTCAACAAAAATCTACCGTGTTTCCTTAGGGAGCTCTTTATTGGAAGTTTCTATGAAATCGTTGAGTGTTGGAAAAGGCTAATATACACAGTTGTGAATGCGTTTCGACCACAAGTCGATTTTTTTTTATAATCGATTCTATTTTTTCTTCAACTTTAAATATATTTGCAGCTGCGCCTTGTAGGCTAAAATTCAGTTCATTCAAAAAAGTAAAAATATCAGTCAAGTAAGCAATCTTAGCTAACCAGAAAAAATCTTTAAAACATCCGTTCATTTCAAATTGCGTAGCCATTAAAAATTATCGTATTTCATCACAAAGCTGAAAAAGGCGATTGAGTACTTTCCCATGGGACAACTAACGTACTTCTGTCTGTAATAATAGATGTGTATGTTGACATTCCATCTCCTCGCACAAAACTTTAAAACTCGGGAATTATGTCGCCAAACTTTAATGAAATTGACAACTTCAACAACTTCATCCAATTATTTTTTTCAAATTTGTTGGCATTGCACGAGCCCTCTCAGTGCAAATTCCAACACATTTTGACCACTCGATTTCATTTTTGGTTACTAAATGTTTCAAACTATTAAATATGGCCGTAGCTGTAGTACGCAAAGGTAGTGAATCACAAAATAACAAATCCTCTTGTATTTTATATTCAAATTCATATCTGATAAATGCTAAGAAATTAGCATTCTTAGAGACGTCTATACTCTCGTCCAATTGTAGTGAGTAATATTGACTTCTGAGCACTCTTGAAATTAACTACTCTTTTATATTACATGACATGTTTTCAGTCCTTTTCTTTACCGTATCGTTCGATAATGAAACCAAATTTATATCTTTTACTTTAGCCCCCAGTATTGTATTTGTTATTACTTTGTAACAGGAAGAATTAGTTGCTGTGATATATTACGGGGTTTTTCAACTTTTTCTATTAGTTGGGATACTTCATATGATGTCTTTACTGCTTTTTTTATTGATACCACCAGTTGCGGTATTTTTTTTTTATCAGATTTTGACTTGAATTAAAAAAATCGATATACTTACTAATGTGTTGTTCACTGTGTTTTGTTTGGAAATGACGTCGGAGTTTGGAGGATTTCATACTTTCGTTTGATAAACTTTCGCGACATAGATCACAGACAGGCCTTTCCACATATTTGTTGCGTATATAAGTGAATCCAAAATATAAATACTCATCACAATATTTTCTAACCTTACGTTTCTTGATGAATTTTACGGTTGATGCTCCATCATCAGAGTCGCTTTCGTCTATATTTTGTTTCAGTGTAGATCCAGTTTTTAACCAATGATCCATTTTATGAATCAAATAATTAACTTAGACAACTGAAGCACGTTGACAACTGAAGCAACTGAAGGTACGACAGAAACGTGTGTAGCACACATAGGAAAGCACGGTTGAACACGGGGCCGAGTCGTCAGTCTATTTATAGCTAGCTACGTGTTCCTACGCCATGTAATAGTCACAACAATGCAAAAAATTGCATTGCTTTATTTATTTTTCCGTATTTTGCAGTTGAATAAAAATAATTAAATTTTTACTATTGTTTAGTTATGTCAATAACTAGTTAAGTAACAACAAATACAAAAAGTCTTGACCATGTAGGATTTTTATTAAATGAGTTATCTGAATAAAAGCGAAAAGTTGGGAGATGTAAAGTTAATGTCAAAATTTTTTCTCGGACCCCTAGTAATGGACAAGACGAGTGTCTATAAAACCTGATTTGCCATTTAATTTATAGTTTCATTTCCTACTTCAGAACCTTGACTGCAATAAGTTATCGGGCTGGACGTTTTTCTACAAGTATGTAGAAACCTTACATGCTTTGAGCTGTTTTGTTTTATAATAGCCTTAATTAGAGCAATTCCTTAAATCCTAGTCTCATAGTCTTGAATTAGGAAAACTAAACATGCTGTGTAAAATCTGATCAGTTATGGCGATCACACTGGCTTCACCCTTAAACATTGTTTAAGCATGCATTTAAAAAAAAAATAAGCATGTCTACAATTTTCTGGTGCATACCGAACACTAAAAGAAACTGAGAGGGATGCAAGCGATACCTCACATTCATCCATGGTTTTCGGTGATTCTAGTGTGATTTTTGTATTTTTCTCTCCGAACACCCAAGGGTCGATGTTATAATAAAATTCTAAATCATCGTGATTGTTATAGCAGATGGATTCTATAACTTCTTCCGATCATTACCAAAGGTATTGAGGGTAGCAAATATAAAATTCGTTTGAAATTGTAAAAATAATACATACAGTAATATACTTAATAAGAATATTTAGTTGCAATTTTTTGATTTAGAGATGCCCCACATTCTAAAAGCTAACAAGAGATCCTCAAGGTTGTGTGTTATTTATAAAAAACTAAAAATTACTTTTTCTGACGATTAGATTTTGCATAAAATTTGTGAAACTCCAAGCAATTTTATATTATTACTAGCTGAATACACGTGCTTCTCTACGGAGTACATTCAAAAATTAAATACAACGGTCAATGTATGCAATTAATGCCAAAAGATAAATATATATATATATATATATATATATATATATATATATAAAATATTGGAACGGATATTTTTATAGACAAAATAATGTAGAAAAAAAATATGCAAATTAAATACAACGGTCAAAATTTATATATAACGGTCAATGTATGCAATTAATTTATATGTTTAATATCCATAAAACATACTAATTTGAATTATATTCTTAAAAAACTTGAAGTAAAAATTTTAAGGGAACTTCCAATAGAAAAATTTGAAGTAAATTCTTAAATACTATTTTTGTGTCTCAATTAGTCTAGTGGTTAAAATTTATCTTTTACCGAATTTCAATATTTCTTTTGTCATTTTATTTCGTTGTTATGCACGTGACGCAAAATTAATTTAAAGTATCCCAAAAAGAAAAGAAACCACGTGATCAGCATTTAATAATTTAAATTCTAAAAATCAGTCTTTAAAAATTCACCAAAGATCAGAAAATGGAGGTAAAGATTTGAAAAAGATTTCATTTTAAAGAAAATGTCATGATCTTTCTCGTGATATAAATTTTATAACCCTCAAATTATTATTTTAAATGCAAACTTTAAAGAATGTTACAAAAACAACTTCAACATTTTATTTTAAAAGAATCGAAGAATAATATTTCAAAAATCTTTCTTAGTGCACCCCTACACTATAAGACGAATCGCCTTGCAAAGTGTCAGCCCTTTAGATCCAAGAGTTTGGTCTCTGCGCTATATGTCACTCAGTCAGGCAGTCAGTTACGGAACTGTTTTATATATATAGATAAGTGTACTTAGTTTTCTAACCTATTTATATACATTCTCATAATTATTCATTTATATAATATATATATATATATATATATATATATATATATATATATGTAACATGGGAGACAGATCGTAGACTCAGAAGATATCTAGTCTCCCGTGCTACGGTGAGGAGATGCAGTTATGCTCAAAACAAAATTATTTCATAATTAAAGACGACTAATATGAGCTTTTTGCGGGAACATTTTTATTCAATATATCGACCGATCCGTCGGTATGGATGCAGCAAGAAAAAATACAGGAATCCGTCCTACTTCCGGGTAACAAGCATTATATAAACTTCAGTCCATCACGTGATTAAAGTGTGTGTCTTAATAGTTGATTGGTTTAAAGTTGTTGTTGCTGTGCAGAACTGATTTAAACTTGTACTGACGCCACGCAGCGTCTCTTTAGTTAAAAAAGACAGCCATCTTGAATGATTTTGCCTAAGGCTGTAATAATGGAATTTAACCCGAATGCCCAAAGGGAATTAAATAGCTTAAGGGATTAAAAAAGGGTTTGTAATTTGGAATAGTAAAGTGAGGAATTAACAGTTTTTAAATGTTAAGAGTGTTGAAATAAGAAATTGCTAGTTTTTTTAATATTATATATATATATATATATATATATATATATATATATATATATATATATATATCCTAATAATAGTCCAGTTCTGTACCTCTGGAACGCTTCCGGAGCGACCGCTTTATAAATTTATCAGCTTATGGCATCCATTTTGTTTTATGAGTTAGGCATAACAAGTTAAAAGTAAAGTTAAAAAAAAAGATTATTTGTTATCTAAACCCAAATAATTTATTAGAAACAACGTAATATAGACACATATCAACTTTATTTCAATTTTTGGACGGCTGTAATAAACGATTATGACAGTTTCAAAACAGCTCGCAACCGTTTAAATTTGCACTCAGCATAAAATATCCTTTCATTGTAACGCATTTTTGTTGTAATATTTATATTCATTCGAGAATTATATCTTTTCCGCCACCTTTCGAGTTAGCATAGTGTTTCATTTAAATTAATAAGAAGTGTCTATCCTAATAATAGCACAGATCTATCTATCTAGAACGCTTCCGGAGCGACCGCATCACAAATACATTGCCGCATTTTTCATTTCTTGAGAGTGAACCGGTGACTGTGAGGTAGCGATGTTGCCTTCGAACCGCTCGGTCCTTAGTCCGAATCCTGCCGGTCACGGTCTGCGTTTCATTTATTTAATTTAAATCTCCTTCCTGGAAGTTTCCAGAATATTCCAGTATATGTAAATTGAATTAATTTGAATTTTCTGTTAGGTGATAAAAGTTGCTGCACTTCATTACTTCCAATAAAATTTCTATACTCCACGTCTGTGTATTTAACCGTCTTGTCAGTTTTCACGTGACAATATCAGCCTATGGCATCCATTTTGTTTTATGAGTTAGGCTTAAGAAGTTAAAAGTAAAGTTAAAAAAGATTATTTGCTATCTAAATTCAAATAATTTATTAGAAACAACGTAATATAGACACAAAAAAAAAATTATTTCGATTTTTCGACGGTTGTAATAAACATGTATGACAATTTTAAAACAGTTCGCCAACGCTTAAAACTGTTCTCAGCAAAAAATATCTTTTCATTGTAACGGATTTTCGATGTGATATTTATATTAATTAGAAAATTACCACCTTTCGAGTTATCATCGAGTTATCATAGCATTTAAATTAATAAGGAGTGTTCATTTTATATACTCAGAACATGAAAATGTAAACACGAGAGAGTAATTCATACACCGTGATACATTCAACGTCGTTAATTTAAGAAAAATTGAATCAGAGAATCTTTTTCACAGTAAAACAATTTTTCCTTATATTATTTTTTAATATCTTTATTTATATTATAACCATATAATATGCAGTGGCTCCCAAAAGTGTTCGTACACTTACGATTTTCAATGCAATAGGGCTCTATCGATTGATTAAAATGAATATTTCAGAATGGGTATTTAATAACAAGATCTATAAACTATTCTTAACAAAACTAAACGAAATATTTTGAAAACATAGCAAAACTTAATTTTTAAGAAACCAATAATCCAAAAGTAACAAAAGCTTTATCTCACAAAAGTCATCGTAAACTTGTAAAAAATGTCTACATATTAGTAAATATTCCAATTTTTCGTTAAATTAATATTTAGTAGGATATCCTTTAGTATCCACAACAGCTTTTAAACGTCTGGGAATAGATTGCTTTAGTTCTTTTGTAATTTCTGCATCAATGTTCATCCATTCTTCCATCATAATTGTTTTTAGTTCGCTTTTCATGTGAATGTCGTGTTTTCGTACCCGAACCTCCAGTTCTCTCCAAATATGTTCTATTGCGTTTAAATATGGTGACTGAAGTGGTGTTTGCAAAACTTGTGGACAATTATAGAGACACCAGATGCGACCGTTGAGAGCCGTGTGGTTAGGATCGTTATCTTGATAAAAAACAAAGATGTTTCCAATACCCAAATTTTGAGCTGATAATTTTAAATTGTCTCTTGAAATATTTATAAAAACTGCATGATTCATGATGCCATAAACAAATACCAAATTTTCTAGTCCATGTGCTGACATACACCCCCACACAAGGATACCTCCACTCGCCTGCTTAACTGTTCCTACGAAATTCTTGGGATTCAGTTACTCATTTTCTTCTTCTCCATACAATTATACGCCCATCAGCACCAAAAATGTTCATCGGCAAATAAGACATTATTCCAATAGGTTTGGGGCTTATTTACCATTGATAGTGCGAAGGGAAGCCTAAACTTTCTGTTTTTCTCACTCACAAAAAATTTTCTATGGGCCGAACTTCCATGTAATCCAGCTGTTCTGAGAACTCGTCAAAAAATTTCAGGTGAAATTGAAGTAGAAAATGTTTTATTGAATTCTGCAGAAACTTTTGCAGCACTCAAACGTGAATTTTTCACAAATTTTCAAATTATAAATCTCTGATCACGTTTTGTTAACTTTGCAGGACGGCCTTTTCTTACCTTGTTTTCGATCCAATTTTCTTCTTTAAGGCGTTTTTTCACACAGTGCACAGTAGAATGGGATATATTAAGTAATTTAGCGATATTCCGAACTGCTTTACCACTTCTATGATGAAAAATAATCAATTTTGGAATGTTGTTTGTTGTTTCTTTACGACTACGAGCCATTTTTAAAAAATAAATAGAATATTACGGAGTAGGAAAGCAAAAATTAAAGCCAAACGATATTTTAAGTGCCACCACAATTCAAAAATAAAAATATAGCGCCAGACGATAATATTAATTATGAATTTATCCGAAAATATTTTAGTGTACGATGACTTTTGTGAGATAAAGTGTTTGTTACTTTTTTGATTACTGGTTTCTTAAAAATAAAGTTTTACTATGTTTTCAAAATATTTCATGTAGTTTTGTTAAGAATAGATTATAGATTGTATTATTAAATACTCATTCTGAAATATTCATTTTAATTAATGGATAGACTCCTATTTTATTGAAATTCGTAAGTGTACGAACACTTTTGGGATCCACTGTATATAGATTAATATTAGGCACTTCTGATTAGTGAACTATTGATGATCTTACAATTTTAATGCGCACCAGGTGGGGCTTCAGTATTCAACTCTTAAAGATTGAAAATTCATACAAGATAGAAGCGGGTAAAGAAAAGGGTAAAGGAAGTTATAAAGGTGACACTTCCATATCTTGTTCCATACTTTGCGACTGATAATTATTGTTAGAATTTCCTGTAGAATTTTGCTTCGAGGAAAGTTTCAACCTGTTGTTTATCGATTTTACAGGAATTATTTTTTTAAATCATGGGATTTAAAAAAAGTAATTTAAAGCATAAGTCGTTATTGCAGGCATTCACTTATAAGATTTAATTGTATTGTTATTATTGAAGAGGTATGACATAATATCAAAGATTCTGTTCCAGACCAATTAAGATGCACCCGAAAAATAATATATTTAGTCATTATCTCAAATTTAACATACACACATGTATAATAGCATTATATATATATATATATATATATATATATATATATATATATATATATATATATATATATATACTTACTTATATATAAAGAGAGAGCGATTTTGTATGTGGAGGGTAATCTCCAGAACCACTGCATCTATTTGGAAAATTCCTTCACTGTTTGAAAGGTACATTATTCTAGATGGACATAGGCTATATATTATGTATATCTGATCAGTAGAAATAAAGTTATTGGCTTAATCCTAACAAGCTCCATTGTTACCGCTACTGTCCTCTACTGCTTTTTGTGCCGAAGATTTCAACGATCCTTAGCGTGGTGCTATCGCGGTGGGCTTCTGTTCTGATGTTAGCGGTTCGAATCTAACCGTTCTCCTGTATGCCTTTTTGTTTTAAAAAATTAATTTTAATTATTAACTAACGTAATATTATTTTAGGAATATTATTTTAAATAAATTTGAGTAATATTTTTAAAAAAACATTCTTTACTGAAAATCCTTTTTTTATTTTTGTATTTTTATTTATTTTTTTTTTGTATTTTTATTTGCTTAACTGTTCCTACTAAGTTCTTGGGATTAAGTTCCTCATTTTTTTTCTTCTCCATACAATTTTACGCCCATCAGCACCAAAGATGTTCATCGGCAAATAAAACATTATTCCAATAGGTTTGGAGGTTATTTATCATTTATAGTGCGAAGCTAATCTTAAACTTTCTGTTTATCTCACTCACAAAAAATTTTCTATGGGCAGAACGCCCACGTAATCCAGCTGTTCTGAGAACTAGTCAAAAAATTTCAAGTGAAATTAAAGTAGAAAATGTTTCAATGAATTCTGCAGAAACTTTTACAGCACTCAAACGTGAATTTTTCACACATTTTCTAATTATAAATCTCTGATTACGTTTTGTTAACTTTGCTGGAAGGCCTTTTCTTACCTTGTTTTCGATCCAATTTTCTTCTTGAAAGCGTTTTTTCATATACTGCACAGTCGAATGGGATAAATTAAGTAATTTAGCAATATTCCGAACTGATTTACCACTACTATCATGAAAAATAATCAATTTTCGAATGCTGTCTGTTGTTTCTTTACGACTACGAGCCATTTTTAAATAATAAATAGAATATTACGGAGTAGGCAAGCAACTTTTTGATTACTGGTTTCTTAAAAATAAAGTTTTACTATGTTTTCAAAATATTTCATGTAGTTTTGTTAAGAATAGATTATAGATCTTATTATTAAATACCCATTCTGAAATATTCATTTTAATTAATGGATGGACCCCTATTTCATAGAAATTCGTAAGTGTACGAACACTTTTGGGAGCCACTGTATATATATTTTAACCAGATATTGCAATAATGTAAAATTTAGTATTTTCGGAAAGTTGCAACCTAGACGCATGCGTAGTGATATGTAAAAAACCGTACTTCGATACGAAGAACATTCAAATTAAATACAATGGTCAATGTATGCAATTAATGCAAAATATATATATATATATAAAAATCGTAACGGATATTTTTATAGACAAAATAATGTAGAAGGATTGCATAATGTCCAATCGTCTGCCGCATTAGAAAGAAAAAAAAATATTTATTTTGTCAATTTATATCGTTGTTATGTATGTGAAAATAAATTAATTTAAACTATCAAAAAGAATGAAACCACGTGATCAGCATTTAATAAATTAAATTCTAAAAATTAATTTTTAAAAATACACCAAAAATCGGAAAATAGAGGTAAAGATTCGAAAAAGATTTCATTGTAAAGTAAATTTTATGATCTTTGTTGTGATATAAATTTTATTACCTTCCGATTGTTATTTTAAATTTTTAATAATTAAAACGTGTATAATTTAAATTAAAGAAATTAGAGAAGCTCTTAAGTATACAAATAATATCGACTTTCCAGATGTAAATTGATAAAAATTAAAATTAACACGTCACTTTTGACGGGCTAACCACTAATTAATATATATATATATATATATATATATATATATATATATATATATATATATATATATATATATATATATATATATATATATATATATATATATATATATATATATATATATATATTTATATATATATATATATATATATATATATATATATATATTTATATATATATATATATATATATATATATATATATATATATATATATATATATATATATATATATATATATGTATATATGTATAGATATATATGTATATACTATATGTCTGTGAATGTGTGTATTGTACATATGCATACACACGCATTATGTATACCCTGTGTAAATACTTAAATATTTTTGTGTATGCATGAATGTTAGCACGTAGGAATGAGAATTTGTGGTAATGTGTAAAAAATTATATTTATAGAATTTTAAATACTTTTATGAATTGTACTTTACTTAATCAAAGATACAAATAGCTTATTTTCCAACTTTTGTTCCTATTTTCCAGGATCCTAAAAATTTAAGTGCGTGCATAACGAATATATCAAAGCATGAAGATAGATTATTTCATTCGACCCTATTTCTTCATTTTCTTGCATAGATAACTGCCACTTTTATTTCAAAGGGTGGTAACACATAGAAATCAATTTCATAAACTATATCTGACTATTCAACATTTTATTCTGTTTCTGAGTTTTTGAAATTAAATTTGCCTGAAAGTAATGTTGTGTAATATCAGTTTTTAAAATAATAGAATTTCAAACTCTTACTTTGAAAATGTTCATTCTAATCAAAAGAATGGAAATTTCAACATTAGTTTTATTAGCAGAAATAAAATTTCTCTCTGACCTAGGGCAAGTCTGAATAATTTTTCATTCCCTCTGTATTATTTGTCCTTATTAGGACTATGCTCCCAATGTTTATGAGGAACTCAAAATTATATTCCCTACTGATGATGGTGTTTTTGTGTTTCGGTGGAACTGCAAATTTTATGTATCACATTCAATAAAACCTTTTATTTATCTTTTGAACAGACCTTTAAACCCACTTCTACCAGTCTTTTTTTCCGATGTAAATACAATCTAAGGAATTTTAAACCTTAAAGCAAGTAATATATTTTTTGATTCAACCTTCTCAATAAAAATGATTACTCATTTCAATTTCCATATTTTCAATTAAAAATCTATCTCGGTGCTCCGTGGTGAGAATAATTATTTATTTCCCTAAAATATTTCTTTGCCGAAAACTGAATTAATATTTACGAATCATTCGCAAAGTAAGGAAAATGATATAAAGTATGAAAAAGGTAAGAAACTACCAAAAAGTTTTAAAATAATTTAGTTAAAAAAAATTCATTTAGAAAAACCAGTTCGTTACGATTGTCGCAGAAATGGGACACTAAAAATGGAATTTTGAATACGAATATTGGAGCGATCTATGGGTATACGGAAACCGAATAAAAGAGATATGAATACGAATAGTGTAAGGGAGTACTTATCCCTACTTCCAAAAATCTCCAATCCATACGGCGTGAAAGGCGCACATCAAATAAAAACATAGTCATATGTACCATATGCAAGCGACTTTATTGTCTTTTACATCTAAGAATTAACAGCTTCTTCTTAGCAGTTACCATACAGGAGAATGTTACTTTACGGTTATTTTACTTTCTCTGCTGCTACCCGACAGAATATAACGTTGCGGTTGTCATGGCAATCGATAGCAGCGTTTCCTATAAAATAGACCACAGTTAATAAAATAACCCACTTCTACCAGTCACAAGCCCTCTCTACCGGGCTTTTTGGAACAACGACAATAATTCTGAAAATAAATTATAAGGAAAGATATATTATAGATATAAGGACACAACAAATGATATGTATACACAGCATGTAGTCGTTTAATTGCTAAAATGTTGGAAGGAATTCGGAATTTATTTGTTGTTGTTGTATATCACCTTGGCCTAGATCCCTAGACCAAGTCCAAAGTACAACGTAGCATAATTAAATCCAAGACAACCTTCCTTTCGTAGAAGGTCTGTCCCACAGTGGCGCCAACACAATCAATGAGATGAGTGGGAGAAACTTACCGGGAACAGGAACATGTATTCACTGTAGACGAAAGTCAAACTTTTGATGTCGTAACTATATAGTCTAGCCAAAACAGTCTGAGAAGATCTTGGTCCATTACAACGCAGAGATAAGCCAGGACAACTTGCGGCATGCTAGGTCATCTGGGAAACTTGCGCATAATTTGCTTTCACTCTGTGGACAGATTAAATTTCAGAAGCACCAAGTATGGAACAGGTGGCAGAAGGAAATAGACTTCCCTCTTTTTGCAAATTGGTCTGGAACCTCGTTTCTGTAACCACCCACATGCGAAGGAATACACTAAATACACACGGAACCAATCAGAGAAAATCTGGCAAGCTTAATATCTATAAACTGTTCGATTTTTTCCGGAATTTGTGGCCATTTTTTTAAAATATTGCATGGAGTTTTTGCTATCCGTCAGAATCCAAATATCCTCCACTCTAGAGCTCACAGTGTAGGCGGAATTTATTTCAATAAAATAAAACAACATACTTTAAATAAAATGCATATTTCAATAAATATATTTTTCAATAAAATAGACAAAAACGTTATTTCCTTAATTTTTGCGGAGGTAATTTTACGTCAAACAGGAATGGTTTTGCAAGTGAGCAAAATGGACTCTATTTTACATTATATTTTTCCAATGTCAGTATTACAATTTAAACTTAAATGAACGATTCATCATTTTGACTTCAGCAGAAAAAGTCTTACATTTCACTTATAAAAATAGAATTTTCAGTTTGACAGATCGATATTTGCTTCAGAGAGCACATTAAATTGACCACAAGATGAACGACAAAAAATTAAACTTAATTTTTTGTACTTAAAAAAAGAGCTTAAGGTTCATATAAGAAAAATATCCCATGTTCCTGTTCTTCAAGCCATGAAATAGTAAAACATGTCAAGGTCTCATGTTCGACACTTTTATGCCTATCCGTGGTATAGAAATAAAAAACTTTAATATTCACTATAAATACCGTATTTTCCGGCGTATAATACGAACTTTTAATACAAAAAATATGATCTAAATTTACGGGTGCTCGTTATACGCCGGATATAAAAAATTATAGATTTAAAAATAAGGAAAAGATGAACATTAAAAAATAGATTTCTACATGTACCTAAAAGCTGTTTATTTAAAAGAAATGACACACCACATGAACTTAAAAATTTGAATTATCGGATCACATGAATAGCTTCGTCATATTCGTATTCCGTTATATCTTCAGGCACATCATCAAATTTTGTTTCTTCTTCACCATCACTGTTAAACGGATCCATAAATAAATAATCATCTCTTGTTCCATCTACATTGTTAGATTACTACATTTTTTAAACGAATTTTGAATCATGTCAGGTTTGATTTAATTCCATGCTTCTATTATCCACTCACACACTATTTCTAGACTGTCTTGACGCATTTAGCCGCCTGTTGTAAATGTTTTTTCACCTTCGAACATCCGCGTGTTCCAATGTCGTATTAAACTTCCTTTGAATTGTTTATTGATACACATATCTAAAGCCTGAACTAATGGCGTTGATCCGCCTCGAATAACTGTCATGTCTGGGTTACACTCTTTCATCAATTTCATCGTATTATCCGTTATATGGAATTTAAACATGTCCCAAGCAGAAGACTTTGTGGATTCTTTAAGGCACGAGGAATTATTTAATCCCTCAAGCATTCTCCCCCCAATACAAATATTGTTTCTCTTATCGTTTGTCAATTCAGTATACCATTGTCCGAAATCCTGGGAAAATATTTCGAATAAATGACTTGAAAAGATAAGAGCATCGAACATGTACATTTCAGGTTTCTTCGTCACTAAAATGGTGCGCGTTATAGCGAGAATATACCTAAAAACTAAAAACAATTACTTTAAAATTATAGGTACGCGTTATACGCTGGAAAATACAGTATCTATTGTAGATATGTAGGTCTTTGTCTTCGCTCTTTACTTTTAATATCACATTCCTGTTAAATCCATCCCTGAGTTCGGGATATATATGTTTATATATATATATATATATATATATATATATATATATATATATATATATACCGGGTGGTTATAGTTAACTTCCCCTATAAACGGCATCCTACAGCGCAAAACGGTGAACGGATTGGAACGAAATTTTGTATATGGGCTATACTCGAGATGCGCTCACGGAATTTCGAAAATCAAAAATTAGTTCTAAAATGTCCACCAGAGGGCGCCTTTTCGGGAAAACAGGAAATTTAACACAATAAACAACCAAAACGAAATACAGAAACAGTATTAACATTTATTGACTAGTTTCTGATCACCTTGTCATCGAACCACATTAAGTAAACGTAAGGGAGAAACAATAACAGTTCAGTTTGCAGAAACAAGAACAGATTTGGACGAAATTGCACAAGAGGAGCAGTTGTTAATCGTGTCCAGGACGATGTAGGGAAAGCTGCTCCACGTGACCACCTTCATTCACCTGCAAAATTTCAAGTCGATGGACGTGAGCAATTCTCCTGTATAGTCCATATACGAAATTTCGTTGCATCCCGTTCACCCGTTTGTGCTGTAGGATGCCGTTTATTGGGGAAGTTTAATTATAACCACCCACATGACAACGTCTGGTGTATCGTGATAAAAGTCTGGTGTATCCTGGAGGTGTTGCGACGTTGAATGACTTAAAGAACTCCATAACGCTTCATGTGCGAAGCCTCACAACTGATCAGTTACGATCTGCCGTTGAACACACTGTCGATCGACTTGAAATTTTGCCGGTGAATGAAGGTGGTCACGTGGAGCAGCTTTCCCTACATCGTCCTGGACATAATTAACAACTGCTCCTATTGTGTAACTTCATCCTAATCTGTTCTTGTTTCTGCAAACTGAACTGTTT
Organism: Dolomedes plantarius; assembly: GCA_907164885.2. Classification (NCBI taxonomy): domain Eukaryota; kingdom Metazoa; phylum Arthropoda; class Arachnida; order Araneae; family Dolomedidae; genus Dolomedes; species Dolomedes plantarius. The sequence continues at coordinate 148,593,357 of OU015498.1, read as the reverse complement.
TTGTTTCTCCCTTCCTTTACTTAATGTGGTTCGATAACAAGGTGATCAGAAACTAGTCAATAAATGTTAATACTGTTTTTGTATTTCGTTTTGGTCGTTTATTGTGTTAAATTTCATGTTTTTCTCGAAAAGGCGCCCTCTGGTGGACATTTTAGAACTAATTTTTGTTTTTCGAAATTCCGTGAGCGCATCTCGTGTTACAAAATTTCGTTGCATTCCGTTCACCCGTTTGCGCTGTAGGATACCGTTTATACGGGAAGTTTAATTAAAACCATCCAGTATATATGCATTATATATATATATATATATATATATATATATATATATATAAATTTCTATGCCTTTTTAAACTGTCTTTATCAATTAATAAAATTGCCCCTCTGTATATTTTCCCATATTCTTCTTTTTTTATACAAATTCCTCTAGAAATTCCTTCCGCCCCCCCCCCCCCCCGGAAAAAACAGTGTTCTGCTATTCTTCGCCAGAAAATACGGCTTTTATACATATGTGTTATTTTTCTTTTTCTCAAACCGTATTAGCCTGAGAATGAAAACAGCATTTTTTTTCAACCAGCTGTTTGGATGTCATCGGAGAAATGCAAAATTTCGATTTTTCCATCTCAATTTTCTGAAGTGCTTTTGAATAATATAACAAAGAAGAAGATATCTGGAAATCATTTTAGTATTGATTACTTACGTTCGCTCCTCCATGTATCTCGCTTCCTAAATCAAATATTTTGGAAATAGGAAATATTGAATTATCCACGTCATGGTAATAGCCTCAGCATCTTAAGGTTTTTAAGAAGGTTAGAAAGTCTAAAATTCGCAAAAAATATGCTTTAAGCAAATACCAAATTCTCGCGTTATATACATACGTAATATAAGCCTACACATGTATGTGAATATTGCAAAAATGTGTCTGAATGGCATGAAATTATATACACTTGCATATTATCTGTTTCCGTGTTTTTTATCCCTTTCTTTCATTTTTTCTCTACCAGTATATTCTCTACACCAGCGATTTCCAACCTATTTTATGTTTGCAAAACCCTTGGGAATAAGATTAAAAACACGGGGCACCCTTGTTAGAATTTGAGTTTTTCAATTTTCAAGGGGTCCAGGACAAAAAATTCTTCAAATTTTTTTTAAAAATTTTGAATATAAATATTTTATTTAAAAAAATAATATTTTAGAAAATTTTGAAACAAAATTAAAACTTATATATTTCTGATTAATTAAATGAAAAATTTTGAAATTCGACAAATAATATTTAGAGTTATAACGATTTTAAATTACCCAACTTTAAAAAAAATTAAAATAATTTTTTAAAAATCCTTATCAGAAGTTTTATGATGTGATTTTTTACTACAAATTATATGGTTAACCATCATAAAAAAATTAAAAATTTTAACTCAATAAATAAAATAAAATTTAAAATGTGTCCCGGACCCCTTAAATATGAAATTAAAGTGGAATTTATTACAGAAACATGTTACATTTATGTGACAATGGATCTTCAACCTCTTTCTTTTTTAAATTTTCCAATATTTTGCTCTATATACAAAATGAGAATACTTAAAGAGACTTTGAAACCACAAATAAGCATTTTGTGGATAAAAAGACCAGTTTTTTAAAAAAAAAACTTAAAAAATACTAGAATTTTTGAAAATTCTCCACGCTTATTGATTTTCTTCGAATTTCTTACAAATTTCTCAGAATTGTAAATTGAAGTATTTAACATAAAACTGTGCAAACTTCTTTGAAACAACAAATATTTTTTCATATTTATAGACCATGAATTAAGGCAAAATCATAGAAAATGGCAGGCAGATTAAAAAATAACTATTATTTATTGTTTTAGATTCAAACAAAATAATCAATGCACAGTTTTCTATATATATAAAATAGTTTCGTAACTGACTGACAGATAACACACAGACCAAATAGCTGGACCTAAAGGACTGAAACTTTGCATGGCGATTTAGCGATTCTTCTTATACGGTAGGGGTGCACTAAGAAAGATTTTAGAAAAAATCCTAGATTTTTTTAACTTAAACTGTTAAGCTTATTTTGTAACATTCTTTAAAGTTTGCAATTAAAATAATAATATGAGTGTTATAGAATTTATATCACAAGAAAGATCATAAATATTCCTTTAAAATGAAATCTTTTCGAATCTTTACCTTCATTTTCTGATTTTTGGTGAATTTTTAAATATTAATTTTTAGAGTGTAATTTATTAAATGCTGATCAAGTGGTTTCTTTTTACTATTTGTAATACTTTAAATTAATTTTGTGTCACGTGCATAACGTCGAAATAAATTGACACAAAAATATTAAAATTCAGTAAAAATTATATTTAACCACTAGACTAATTGAGATGGAAGTTTGTAAAAAATTTAATTCAAATTGGTGTACTTTATAGGTATTATACATACAAATTAATTGCATACACAGACCATTGTATTTAATTTCAATATTTTCTACTACATTATTTTGTCTATAAAAATATCTGTTACGATTTTTTAAAAATACATTTTTTTGGCATTAATTGCATACATTGACCATTGTATTTCATTTAAATGTACTCCGTAGCGAAGTACGGGTATTCAGTTAGTGTTTATATATATATATATATATATATATATATATATATACGGAAAACTTATAATAAAAAAATAAGGTTTTTAAATGATTTGAAATGCGCACGGAGAATATTAGTAATATACTAGGGGTCTGTAGGTTATTAAATAACCTTAAAACAATGGATGCGTGCATGTGGTGGGGCAAGCAAGGAAATACAGAGAATTGGCCTTTATCATATATTTATTTGACAAAGCTCAAAATTCATTTAACGTGTAGTTAAATTGTTATAAGAATAATATCCCCTTCATATTAACATTTAACACATGAGGAATCAGAAGCAGAGGCAAACTATATGGTCAAAGTATTTATTTTTTAGAATCTATCGGAAGGCACCTACTACTGCTGAAGAATAGAGCGATGAAAAATGGCTTCCACTAAAGGGGCCCAAATCAAGTCATATACAGGATCATTATGGCGGGTTATCGGCACTACCGCTAGACTGCGAGGCAGTCGGGACTCTGTATCGTCCGCTCTAGGATCACAGACATCGAAATTACTGGACCTCTCTTCGTTTCTTTCTTTCTTGGAGGGACTGTTGTCCGTTTACAGGGGCCATTTTGGCCCGCCCCTTTTTCTCTCATTGGGCAGTGGACTGTTGTTTTCCCAGCAGTTCCTGCCCCAATTGGTCCCTTACTATACTGCTTCTGTTCATAGTCTACGAAGTATCTCCCCACCATAATTTTCATTTGAAATCCAACTTTGACCATTATTATCTGCTGAAAGTTTTATTGTGGGCCATAAAATAACGTCCATCTATCTTGTAATATTTATAGCCTTTTGATCGCTATCAATGGCTACACAGACAGCTTTACTTTTGTGTTCAAGCCTTTATTTATTTGCCTCTGAAGTTTTTATAATAGTTTTGTTCTTGACCGTCTTTCGACCACACACCGAGGTGTATTATAGCATTCAGCGCTTCTACATGGTCTACAAAAGAAATTGCCCAAAAGAGTTTTGTATTATTAATGCGGGACTTACGATTGATGCTTAGAGCACATATGTTTGATATCAAGCTTAAGAGTTGTGGGTGTGAGGGTAGCTAATTCACCCTTTTGAACGAGTGTATCGATTTCTATCACAATCTGTCAGGTATGAGAGTAATTGCTTCAACTTAATATTTATAATATGTGGGACATACTATTACGTTTTTCTTTATTGAAATAATATCTCTCGACACCCGTGGCTGATCTCACGGCACCCTAAAAGGCCGCGCTACCACGGTTAGGAATCACTGGTATACACACATGCATTGACTATACGCTCACACATAACACGTCTTTAACACTTCATTGAAGGTACATCGTGTTTTAAGTCCATATTCACTGCAAATAAGCTAGAAAAAAATTTCATTTAGAAATCTATCTGTAAGGATCATTTAACATAAATAAAGTTGTCGTAGTCATACCATACTACCAGTACAAAAAAGTGATATACTGTCGACAAATCTTTCGACAAATTGCCTAAATTTGAAGTCTTTGTAATATCTCTCATGACGTCCTATTTTCATAGAGGAATTACGATAAATGCATGGGCGTGTTAAAAGAATATAGTATTATCTGGAATCCCCTTGGATTGTAAGCATAACCAAGTGTAAATGAAAAAAAGATGTGGTGTGCATGTGTATGTATGACTGTGTATACGCATATGTGTGTATGATTATGTATGAGTATGGATCTATTTTTGTGTATTTGTATGCATGAGAGGATCTGTGGACATTAATATATTTACCATAATAGTTACATGTTCAAATATGTTTAAAATAGTTTTTACTTCCTTGCCAAGTCTTCTTCTGTGCATATATTATCGCATATATTATCTCAGCAGCACAAAATACATAAATTTAAATAAACCACCATCATACTGCTTCTCTTTCAAATATATTGAGGATCACAGGCCGGTCCCATAATCAGTTTCTAAACAGCCTCCTTTCTACTTAATAGAATTTAAACTTCGTTTCTGTGTGTTGCCGAGAAAATTACCCTCCATTCCGCTGCTGCTGCTGCTATTGTTGTTGTTGTTGTTGTTATTTCGAATGACCCTGGCTGGAAATTCCAGACCAGGTCCATATAGGCTTCGGGCTGAAGTGTGCGGCTCCGGTTTATTTTGCACCCGAAGGGTCGGAGTCCTTCTTGGCTAATTGCCACCCAATTTGGTTCCAAGATCCCCCCAGGGGTCAGATATGAGGGGGATCACACGCTCCCCCACCCTCTCTTACGTCATAGAGGGACATTCCGGAATACGTATTTAACGTGCCCACATCCGGCCTTGTTACGGAGGTATTTAATGGAGAATGTCGGTATTCGATCCGAGCACACTCGGCACCGAAATCAAGCGCGCTACCACAAGACTACCTCAAGCCCACCCTCCATTCTATTACAAGAGTGAGTGTGTCGTTTCCTATCTTGAATACTTGTTTAGACTGTGGTTCCGGGCACCTCCAGTAAGCTATCACAGCGACGCCGACAGAATGCCGTGCTCGCGGACGCTGTTTCCGAGCTGCATGCGACAAGCGGAATGCGTCGGTATTATCACTCGGCAATACGCAAATTAGAGACGTGCGCCAGCGATCTGGTCAATAAAAGACCTGGCACTATGCTCTCTTATCGTAGAAAATAGATATTTTCTATTATTATTAAACTTTGCATAATAATAATAGGAAATGTCTTGCTTACCTTCGACAATTGTTTTTGCATAATCTAATGTAACCAAAACTTCATACGGAATTATCAATATGTATTTAGATTTCATTTAGGTAAAACTTAAAATTAAAATATATCATGGTTTCAAAATTACAAGCTTCATATTGAAACATCGAAAATTTTAAAATTTGTATAAAACTAAAATATAGTAAAATGAATAAGAAGGGGGATCCTAGACCTCGAATAGTATTTGTTGAATATTTGTTGAAATATTTGAGAGTGCTACTCTCATATCATTTTCCATGCTAAGTCTCGATCATTTTTTGGTTTAAGAAGTTGCACATTTTAAAAATCCATTTCACGCAGATAGGCAAAAGCGACTATCAGCAATGTAAGTACAGCCTTGCAAGACTCTTTGAAAACTTACACAACAAGATCATATCTTATAATTGTGCTCTCCGCTGACATTCTTCTGAAATATCTGTGTTTGAAGGCATTGGCCTAGGTAACACAGTTAGCCACTTGTTCCTATGGTGTCTCTAGAGCAGTTCATCCGCCGAGTTAGCTGCTGTTGCCTGATTCACTGCCTGCCTCCCCGAGCCGTACCTGATTCTGTTACACCGTGATGTGACCACCTGTCGCCATGCTGTACCCGTACTTCCCTGCGAGTCGTACTCGTCTGCTGATTACGGCCTAGCTGTGCCTACCTGCCCACCTGCCCGTCGAGCCTATCTCCCAAAAATTGTTAATGTTATTTACTAACATTTGTTACAGTTAACGTTCGGTTTTGCTAGTTAAAGTTTGCTTTGATTTTACGCTTTTTGTCTATCAGTAAGCACATACCGGGAGTCAAAAAAGGAGGTACCCCAGTTATACAACTAGCAAAAAAGAGATCTCTTTAAGGTCAAGGTTCTTAGCTGACCATTTCTCTTTGCAACATTCTTTTCATCAAATCAGCACTGCACATTATAGTTGCAGACCTGCGACAATGCTGCAAGTATCATCTCTCAAAAATATATTTTGCAAATCATACCGGCATCGAATGGTCTAAATCAGTAGTGCGCAAAACATGTTTCATGACCCACAAAAGAGTAGCGAAAAATAATCGATAGGTCGCGAATAGATCGAAATAAATTTATCCTATAATAACATATATTTAATATTTTACCTAAACTTTTTTATATGTTAACAATTATATCATATGATCTTGTTGTGTAAGTTGTAGTGTAAGCAAGGCTGTACTTACACTGCTGCCAGTCGCTTTTGCCTATCTTCGTGAAATGGATTTTCAAAATGAGTAACTTTAAAAACCAAACAACAATCGAGACTTAACATGGAAAATGATGTGAGAGTAGCACTCTCAAATATTTCAACAAATATTGAACAAATACTATTCGAGGTCTAGGCTCACCCTTCTTATTCATGTCAATCAATTTTAGTTTTATACAGATGAATGAATTTTAAAATATTCGATGTTTCAACATGAAGCTTGTAATTTTGAAATCATGCTATATTTTAATTTAAATTTTGCCAAAATGAAATCAAAAACATATTAATACATTGCTGGCCACCCAAATTGCAACACCAAGAAAGACAAGAGATATCATAACAAAATTTATTTTGTAGATAACATGTTGACCAAGTATCAAATGATTAAATTTATAGACTTCTGTGAAGTGTGGTTCCTGCCAAAATCAGTAGCCAGAGTAGCCGCCATTGTTGGAGATCACCGCTGCCACACGCCTCGGCATTGATTCAAAGAGACTTTGGATGAGTTCTTGGGGTACAGCAGACCAAGCAGCTTCCACACGTTGCCAAAGTTGATCTGCTGTGGCAGCTGGGGATGGAATCTGGGTCAATCGTAGAGCAACCAAGGACCACATGTTTTCTATCGGCGAAAGATCCGGAGAGCGAGGCAGCCAGGGAAGCAATTCAATCTGGCGATTGACGAAGAACCGTTGGAAAATGCCTGCCACGTGTGGTCGCGCATTATCCTGTTGAAATATGGCTGTGGGCAAGCCCTGAAGGTAAGGAAGAACAACTTGCTCCAACACCTCGGAGATGTAGCGCTGGCTGTTTAAAGTACCGGCAATGCGTACTAGAGGTGTGCGAGAGTGATATACAATACCGCCCCATACCATAATACCCGGTGCAGGACCAGTGTGGCGGTGCATAACGCAGCTGTTCAGCATCCTCTCTTCACGGTGTCTCCAGACTCGAATGCGACCATCGTGGTGTTGCAGACAGAAGCGTGACTCGTCAGTAAAGACAATTTCATTCCATTCTGCCGTCCACATCCTTCTGTCATCGCACCATTGACGGCGGAGACGTCTGTGGTTCTGCGTCAAGGGTAGACAAAGCAATGGACGTCTTGCGGACAGACTACTCTGCTGTAAACGGCGTCGAATGGTAAGCGCAGATACTGGATGATGCGTTACAGACTGCATGTGCTGTGCTATGGTTCGTGATGTGACTGAGCGATCCGTCACTGCCATGAGCACAATTAGCCTGTTATCACGTGAAGTGGTGCGCTGAGGTGGATGCGATCGAACACGCTGGTCCGTCGTACCCTCCTGCATCCAACGATCCCATATCCGCATTACAGTTGTTTGGTTTCTTCCAACACGACTACCGATTTCCCTGAAAGATAATCCACAATCTCGGTAGGCCACTATCCTCCTCTGTCGAACTCGGATACTTGATCAAAAGATGATCGCTGTTTTCGACGAGGCATAATTGATCGTTTTTTTTTTAAAAAGCACAAGAAAAACACAATTACCGAACTTGAAATCGTCGAAATCTCCAAGCCTTAAATAGCGCTTTGAAGTGGCGCCAAAGGCGCGCGTGATGTGCGTATGCGCTGAAATTCTAATCATTTGCATATATTACCTCCGCTAATGTATGTTGTAAATTTCATGTTATTTTCATGTTTCCTTCAGGGTGTTGCATTTACAGTGGCCAGCAGTGTATCTCCATATGAAGTTTTGATTACATGAGATTAGAGAAAAGCAATTGTCGAAGGTAAGCAAGGAATTTCCTATTATTATTAAGCAAAGTTTAATAATAATAGAAAATGTCTATTTTCTATGATATTATGCAAATTATTATATACCCTAAATCTACAATTCATTGATTTCAAAAGTAATGTGTCAAAATTTCCTTATTATTTTTTTCTGTTTTTTTATGAACATTTCACTAATTTTTTCTTAAAAAATTGCTACCACCGAAAAATGTTCATTATGGGTTCGAGTGATTTTTTTATTTAAAGAGAGTGAGTCGCAGTCGAAAATAAGTTGCGCCCCTCTGGTATAATTTATCAATAAGTCTTCGGCAATTGAATTTCCGTGTTAACGAAAGACTGTTGTACCCATGAACAGCAATGGTGTGGAATAAGACCTTTTCAGTCAAACTTCGTAGTCAGCACGGAAGGCAAGTCTCTAGATATTATCTAATCTTCTGAAAACTCACAGACGTCAATCGTACGTCAGAATAAACATTATTTACAACGACGGAGCACCAGTTGCCTTTTGAAAACAATGACGCTGAGTTTTACCCGAGTGAATTTGGCAAATGCTTGACTGGGAATCACTGATACATATTAGAAAAAAAAGAGAAGGAATTCTTTAATAAATCTGTGTTCCTCACCTCCCCCCCGAAAAAAAAACATGCATACTTATATAACATATTTTAATCGCCTCTTCGGTCTTCGATATTCTAGTTGTACAACAGCCAAGGCAGAGAACTGTACAAATCTGTACTTGTATCCGTGTCACAATGCCGGAACATACTATGCATCGGGAATAGGGTATGTACCATCCATTCATTCGAACCTAAATACTATGTGAGCTATCAGCTGTTTGTCCCATTATACTTATGTTTGTCTGCAAGCCTCGTTCGCAAAATCTACAACTACTTTAAGGTCTGTTTAAGCTTTTACTTTGGCACACGTGTTTGACTTTATTACTTTACAAAACTGTAGCTACAAACTCGAAAGAAAGAAAAACATAATTAATTTCAGTAGGATAATATCAAAGTGAATGTATGTTGGATACATCAATGGCAACAAAATCAGAATTATTCAAAATGCATTAAAGTTTGTATTTGTTAGAGTAGCATAGACTGATAAGACATATTCTGATCCATACGGCAATATATGGGGCGCTCGCTATACAGCACTTATGCTATATATTGACCCACTGTACATGCCGTATAGCGCATAATATGAAAATCCCCATCCAACTATATTTTCTGAGACAGTTTTCCTAATAAATTGTTATTCTCATCTTAAACATGCTGATGATTTCTTAGAAGAAAATTTATCGTTGCATATAACAAGCTGTGTAAAGTGGGTTGCAAGTATTTGCGTGTATCTCCAGTATAACGCAAACATGATTTATGTCTCAAGTCAAGAGGCATGATTCAATACCCATGTCCAAGATATTTAATCTATACAGTGTAGTACTGGCAGGGTGTTGGAACAATGTGTTCAAACATGCTCTTTAGTGTTCAATTTCTCATAGTTTAGAATTACACGAGATCTGTGATATAACAAATTATTTTTGTAAAGCATTTATTTTTTACAAACCATAGTACACTTACTCATGCTATACGATTTCAAAACTAAATAAAACAATTATATATATGTAATAACCCTTAAATGCAAATTTCTAATTAAATGTAAAGTTTTAAATCAGATATATTTACCGTGAAAACGCTTCTTTCAGTTTATTTTTTATGTAATTCGCAAAAATACATAGCTAATGATTCAGAATAAAAACATGAAGATCCTGATATGAAATTCTATTGATAGGAAATAAAGGAATCTAATTAGAGTGACTGAAATATGCACAACTGGATAAATGCAGACTTTATAAGCTAATGCAGACCTGAATTTTATGAATGTTTTCTGTATTCATTTACATATTTAAAGAAAAATAGTAAATATCTTTAAGGCATCAATAAGAGAGAATGGTCTGGTTTCAATTGAAACTTTATTTCACTGAGCTATTCAGATTTTTTCAACTTCATTAAAGATTGTTTTCATGCACCTTGAGTGCATTTAGGATGCATAACTAAAAGAGGACTTCCATGCTAATTTTGGTACTCCCTTTTATTAAATGCGATTTAATTCACTCGTAGAAGCAAAGATTCTTTATTTTTTTAATAAATCTTTTCACTAGTAACTCTACGATATTTTTATAGTTATTAATTCCATATATTCACATTTATACGCTTACATATTGATAAATATATAAATATGAATATTATTCTTAATGTGGTAGCAGCAGACTACACGACAGAACGAATCCACCTATGACGTCACCCCAGCCAGCCAATTTCTTTTCGGCACTCGACGACGTTAGACTTTCGTCAAAGCTCATGGGTTAATAAAACAAACTAGTAGCCAGATCCTTAGCCAACTGTCGAACTGCGTGTTTACTTTTGATCCACTAAAGCTGTTTGCAAAGTGACGGTGTCCTTCATCAACTCTAGGAACATGTGACGTATACTACTACTCGATTGGATGTCGTTTTGCATAACTGTGAGTTTACTGTGAATTCTTTTTCTTGTAAGTTGAATGAACAGTCTCACAATCGGTATGCAAGAAGTGATATTTATCAATTGATGACTGTCTTATGGATGTCATCATGTCTTCATGTGAAGTTAGCTAAACTTTTAACTCTACGCATTAGTCTCGGGCTTTTAATCTTTGTTTTGTTAACTGCATTTTCACATGAGCGGTGTTAATGATAGTAATTAAAATAAAATAGGATTCAAAAACGTGCACTAAAAGTTTCTAATAGTCAAGATATGACATAAAATGTACAAGGAGGTATAGTTTTGTGTTGTTACTATTACATTAATAAATTTCCTCAAGATCCGTTCTGAGCTAGGGGATGGCCGAATACCTAGGGAGCTGGAATTCGGTTCAGATCCTGTGGTTTCAAATTCCACTGTATGCATGGATGTTTGTAGCCGTTCGGAATCGGCTTTAAACTTTAGGTCACGGTGCAATTAGCCCTCGTGTAGCAAAAAGTTGACCATAGCGCCCCAAACCAAACCAAACCAAACCAAACCAAGATCAGTTCTGCATTTCGAAGTTATTTAGTACGCCCCCTTGAATAAAAAGTGTGGATATTAATTTCATAAAACGAAACGGTAAATAGGTGTACAGTCTCTATAAATATGAAATATAAATAGCATAATAAACTATGGGTTTTTGTGGATGTTATGAAGCAGTGTATACTTGTATAAAAAAAGTTTGAAATTTAGACGAAAACCAATACTTTGATTGGCACTGTATTCTCTTTGCATCTAGTTTGATTACAATATCTGCTAATAAAAAGGATATCAAATTTTGTATCTCTTATACTAGAAATGCAACTTAACAGTGGCTTTAAGAGGTTTTAACTAACTTGATAGTTGAAACATCCTTGTATCAAAGCTTAAATTTAGAGTCTATCATGTCTCCGAGCATCAGGTATTGCAATTGAAATCTACTTCACAATTTTTTAATACTCTAAAAATGATAGGTGGAACTAAATCTTAAATATGAGTATTTTTTCAGGTTTGTGTGATTTTCTAACATGCCATTGTACACCTAATGGGAGGTAATGACCCCTGGATCCTTCATAATCCTTCAGTGTATCTTCAGATCTTTCCGAACTAGATAACATATTTCTTAGCAGCTAAAATTCTTAATTTTATGTGTCAACAACTCTGTGACACATAAAAAGAAAAAATTGTGATTCCAGATTTTATCAGTAAATTAAAAAGAACATCTAAAGCTTGTTTCCGATGTGACGGTATCACAATTTCAAAAGTTGGTGCTGAAGTTAATGCACTAAATCATTCTTAAATCATATCACTTAGTATAGAGTCTTAGAAGTTTCCTGTAAAATTTTGTGAGGAAATATTCACGTAATATTCAGTTACTTCTCAATGAAGAAAAAAATGTAACGATTTTTTCAAAATATTGAAAATAAAACCAGGAAAAGCAATACTCTTTTCAAATTTAAAAAAAATTCTGATTTTTGGGAGACTATAAGTATATTTTCTATACTATGCGTAATCATTTTATGTATTCCTTTTACATTTATCACCTTTAATTTTTTTTTATAAAATCTATCGGATTTTTTTATTTTGAAAACACGTTTCTCGTTTCTTTTTGACTTGTTTAGGAAGTAGGCTGCACAAACCTTTGTTTTATTTAAATGAGAAGATTGAGCTGCATTTTATGTAAATGCATTCACTTCATAAAAATATGTATTTTGTTCTCAGATATAAGAACGTATATATCTAAAATTTCAGCTTATATAAAAAATGCACTCCTAAACATTCTGAAATGACTTTAGCCTTAAAATATGCTTTTCGAATGAGCTGCATATTTTTATATACTTGGACAGCAGAATGAGGCCACAATGATCAAAACAAATGGTAGTTGGAACTTCTAATTTTCTTTGTACATCTGTATACTGAAGTTGCTAAGCTGATTCTTTGGGCAGTCTCTAAGAAAAATCTATTGCAATTTACTTCATTTTGGTCTTAATGCTGCTATGTACTAAACTCATTGTATTCGCTCACCTCAATGTTAAGCTATGGAGAAAATTTGTCTACGGATTGCTGACTTGGTTTCAAAGATTTTTTTAAAAATTGTACTTCGTCATAGAGAAAGAAATTTTACATTTGTGTACATTTTTCTTGTTTTTTAAAAAAATGCAATTAATATTTAAAAATTTAAATTATTCGGGGGAAAAATCTGGTATAGTGTGATTTAAACGTTCATAAATTCCTTCGGTGGACAAAATTTATAAAATGAATCCTGTAGCGCTTTGCAGAAAAGATCAGGCTATCTGACAATACCAATTATATTTGATTACCAGCATTTATGTACCTGTAAATAGCTGACAAAAATATATTTTAAATAAAAAATTGGGGGGCAGCGCTTAACCCCCCCCTATAGAGAGAGAGCCATTACAATCCCTCAAAATTTCAATCCTAAGGGGGGTGGAATTCTCGAACTGTCAACTGGACTCCTCCCACCACAAGAGTCTGAAAGAAGAGGAAAAGGGAAATACGATTTTTTTTCTTAGTACATAGCAGCCTTAAACGAAAGTTTTTAATCTAAAGATGTGTCAAATTTAGTTTTAGTAACCGCAATTTATATTAATTATCAATAAATTTTAAATAAAAATTGCTTTCTGCACATACTCAGTGACATATTTAAATCTGGCTTTAGATACTCACTCAGCACGAGGCCGCATGAACACGTTAGTTTGTTTTTTCCGAGGAATCTCTCTCTCTCTCTCCCTCTCTCTCTCTGCCATTTTTATTTTTAATTATGTGTGGGAGATATAGAATGAAACCTGACAAAAATTATTTACTTCGCGCTGTTGATTAACCGTATTTCACTTTATTGGGTTCAATAATAATTTCCAAAGTGTATTTCTCTCTTCTTAATATTATGGTTTTTAACATTTTACTATACGTGTTGAGTGTAATTTGTGTATTAGTACATTTATTTACTATCCAGACGTCATGCTTTGACGGGTACCAACTAGTGTATTTTTAAGTTGCTATTGAGCCTTTTTAACATTTAGAACAAAACACAAAATCTCTCCTTTTATTGTTTTCACGTATGACTGAAAAATATACGTACTATGTCTGATCTATTTTAAATTTGATTGATCCCAAACGTGAATATAATACTGTAGAATACATCACTCCTTGCACTTTTTATCTGCAATACTGTTAGCAATGCATATGCTTTGAATAAAATATCCACAGTGTATATAAGACTAAACTTTATTTAGTCATATATACGATAGTTTTTATATTACTAAACAATAAAAACCATTGTTTTATTTGATTTCCTATTACAAAATGAACTAAATAAATTCTGAATTCTCTCATTTGGTGATTTTGAATACTAGCTTAGTGAATAGAGCTATTCCTATGTACTCGTACTCTATTTGTGGATGACACTTAAGGCTGTAGTGTACTAACCCTATTGGATTCGCTCACCTTAATGTTTACCTACAAAGAAAATTTGTCCAAGGATAGTCGACTTGGATTTAAAGAATTTTTTTACTCATACTCTACTTATGGAGAACGCTTAAGGCTTTTGTGTACTAACCCTATTGGATTCACTCACCGGAATGTTTACCTATAGAGAAAATCTGTCCAAGGATTGTCGACATGGATTTAAAGATTTTTTTCATTCTACTTATGGAGGACACTTACTGCTGTTGTGTACTAACCCTATTGGATTCGCTCACCTCAATGTTTACCTATAGAGGAAATTTGTCCATGGATTGTCGACTTGGATTTAAAGATTTTAAAAAAGTTTTTTTAATGTATTCCATAACAGATAGAAATTTTACACCTTGGTACATTTTTCGTTTTAAAAAATATGCAAATAATATTTATAAAATTAAATTATTCGGGCAAAAAGTCTGGTATAGTGTGTTTTTAAACGCTCATAAATTCCTTTGGTGGACGAAATTTATAAAATGAATCTTTTTGCAAGGTGCAATAAAGTTCAAGATATCAGAAAATACCATTTTTATTTGACAATCAGCATTTATGTATCTCTAAATAGTATACACATTTTCTCCATAGATTAACACTGAGTTGGCGAATCCAACAGGGTTAGTTGAGAACGGCCTTAAACACAGAGCACATGTAATTTCTTAAATCAAAATATTTAAAAATATATGTACGAATCTGTTTTTTATAAACTAATTTTATTGCGTCATACAATCTTTATTTGCTTTTAACTAATCTTTTAAAAAAATCATTTTTGAAGTCAGATTTATAGTGTTAGATGTATTTCATGAAATGAACGGAGTTTCAAACTTAATGAAACAGCTGTTTCAGAGAACTGAAATTCACCTTCAAAACCTCTCTCAGAAATAAATCAGGCAAGCCCAAAAAGTAAATTTAAATCCAGACACACTTCAGGAAATTTTTCACTCAATCCGTTTTTCTCGATTTTGATTCTTTTTTTCAACTTTTGCTTGTCTTATTTCTCCATTAAATTGTTAAAGAGAAATCTGGCATTTAAATGTACTCGGTGAGTTGCATGGTATTTATAATGAACATAAATGATGTATTTACATCAAAGAGATTTTTCATTTGGGAATCCTTTTTTGTTTACTATTTTCAATAGTTTAACGTCATTTTATGGATAGTGGTTTAAATGTCAAGTTAGGATTAAAATTTCGTATAGATAGATCTACAAATCTTTGACAGACATGTAAAATATATAATGTCGTTTAGATTGATTAATTAGAAACAAAAATATCTATAGTATTTACTCAAGAAATCACTACACTCTGGAGCCTTTTTCTTAAAGTACAGCTTCTCCATCACTTTATTTCAACAAGCACTTACTCTTACACAGCAATTTGCAAGTGAACGAGTGCGACGTACATTCTTCTTTTTATTCCTTTTACAAAGGCCACAGAGCGCCATCTATTATTACAATTTGTAACAGTATTGAAGCCTCATGTGGACTTCAAGTGACTAATCTAAAAGTCCATTGCTTATTACTGTATTGCCTTTACAGTATATAATCTTATTTTAAAAGAATTTTCTTTCTATAAAACATCGAAAATTAATACAAATCGTAGCAATCTCTACTATTTCTAATCCAATCGTAACAATCTCCTCCAATCTAATCTTTCTAATCTCCCCGTCTAGCCCCAGCTAAACCGAATCCAAGAGTCCATTCACCCGCACAATACCATGTACTAAGAGAGTACTGTCTGAGTGGGTCTTCCGCGGATGAGAACAAGGGATCTTCCGGGGCAATATTTGTCGTAATATGGAAAGTCTAGAATCGATAAGGTGCAGCAACGTTTAATTAATCTCCCAAAGTTAAATTGCAGAGAGCAATCACCTGTTCAATATTAATAATATCGGGCTGAATTTTATCAATTATTCGAAAAGATAGTGAAACATTTCAATTTTCTACAAGCATCGTTCTCATTTTTTCCTTTTTCTACTGTCATCTTAAACCTCTAATACTCTGTTGTTATTGTTGTTGTGGATCCTAATGACCCCTGGCCGGAAGTTCCAGACCAGTTCCATATAGGCTTTGTGGGCTGAGTAGTGCAGATCTGGTTTAAAACAGTAACTCAGGGTTCAGAGTCCGGCTTGGCTAGGTGGCTAGGTGCAACCACAGTCTTGACCGAACACCCCCAAGGGTGACATCTATAGGGATCGCACCTTCTCCACTCACTAACCTCATAGAAGGACTTTTCGATCTACGGATTTAACGTGCCCATATCCGGAAGGTATTTAATGCCGCTTGATTGGATTCGATCCAAAACCGACGCTCTACCACTAGGCTACCTCGGGCCCTTCAATACTTTACCGAAACACTATGGATGACTGAGGGCCACACGATACAGGGTGTTTCAAGAAGAATCATTCAATTTTAAAATATCATAACTATTCATCTTTTAATCTGTTTTGATCGAATAATGTATAGGCAGAAAGAGAGAAATCTCGAGTTTTTCGCAGTTGCCGACAAGTAGCGCTAACGCTCTTCCTTCGCCCGCTACTTCCGTGTTTGTAAAGATGGCGACTACCCAACATAAATCACTTTGTGTTCTACTCTTTGCAAAGAGTGAGTCCGCAACAACTGTCCAGCGTGATTTTCTGCGTCAAATCCCTGGTAGATTGAATTTCCTATCTCTCAGAGCATTAAGCGATGGTATAAATAATCCCAAGATCCCAAGACACGGGGTTGTCTGTGTACGCATAACAGCCGTGGAAGCAGTGTATGCAGACATGCTTGCAAAAGTTTGGGACGGACTTTCCTACCATATAGACATACACAGTGCGTCAAATAAGTTTTAAGACTCGTCCCAGAGAGCATGTTGTAAAGGCGCTGTGAGTGTAAATCTGCATGCGTCATAACGTCCATCGTCTGCTGGCACACTGCTAACAAGTTGTGCGCATTTCGTTAAGTAGTTGAGAGAAGGCGAGCGTTTATTGCAGAAGTTAATATTTTTCATGTTGATTTTTTAAGATGGAGCAAATAGCTGCAATTAAATTTAATGAAAAACTTGGTAAAAGTACTTTTGAAACATACCAACTCATGAAACAAGTTTACAGTGACTGTTGTTTAAGTAGATGAAATGTTTTTGTGTGGTACAAACGTTTTTTGGACGGAAGAGATACGGTAGAAGATGATCAGCGTAGTGGAAGACCAATTTCATCTAGGAGACCTGAAGTTATTGAGAAACTACGAAATTTCGTAACAAACGATCGCTGTGCATCACTGAGAATGATGGAAGACTCTTTAAACATCAACAAGGAACATCAACAAAGATACAATTCGAACCATCCTACATGAAGATTTGGCAAAACAAAAGTGTGTGCTAAATTTGTTCCACACACTTCAACCCCTGAACAAAAAGCAATGAGAAGTGCACATTGCGGAGACATTATTTCAACCGCTGAAAACGGTCCAAACTTCTTGAAGTCCATTGTTACAGGTGATGAAACCTGGTGTTTCCAATATGATCCTGAGACAAAACGAAAGAGTGCGGAATGGAAATCACCAAATTCACCACAAGCCAAAAAAACAAGGAAAGTTCCATCCAAAATCGAAACAATGCTCATTACATTCCTTGATAGTAAAGGTATTATCTACAAAGAATTTGTTCCAACTGGACAAACAATTACAGGTCAATACTACTAAGCTGTTTTAAAGCGTTTGATGGCCAGCAATCGTCGCATTCGTCCAGACTATAGGACTGAAAGCAGTTGGTGTTTGTTACACGACAATGCACCCAGTCACACCTGCCTTATTGTTCGTCGATTTTTGGCAAAAAATAATGTCTGTGTGTTGAACCATCCACCGTATTCACCTGATTTAGCAACCTGTGACTACTCCTTATTCCCAAAACTTAAAATGAAGTTAAAAGGGTGGTATTTTGAGGATATTTCGACAATACAAGAAGCTTCGACGCGTGCTTTGCAGGCCATTCCACAAAGTGATTTACAACAGACTTTCGATTCATTAATAAATCGCTGTAAAAAGTGCATTGAAGCCGGAGGGTCCTATTTTGAATAAAAAACCAAAACAGGTGTTAATTTCTTGTTTCCATTTCTTTTTACAGACCCAGTCTTAAAACTTATTTGACGCACTGTGTATGTCGTGCATCCAAATTCTGGGAATATTGAGCACATTTAATTTGGTTTGTAAAAAACTTTATGATTAGCCATGTAATATAAAATAAATTTTAAGTTTCTATGTTCAATATTTTTCATAATGCACTCATTTCAAATCGGGTGATTCTTTTTGAATCACCCTGTACTTGTGGACAATGAACAAGTTGAACGTAAAAACTTCTTAAATTCAGCTAGAAGCAGCGGAAATAATTTATTAAAATAATAAATCATTTGGTTGCCGATAGTTTCGGGCCAACACGTGTAAAGGCGTTGTTCACGTTCATTAGGAGCAAGCAGTTCGACGCGTCGGCGTTAAAAATTTTGACCAATCACAGAGCTCAACGCAATGATGTCATCAATTGAGGTTGAATCAAGTGCAATGCTGACGGATGCAGCAAAGAACATGTAATACGACAATCTGATCTTCGGTCGTATCAACATACTATAATCATCGTTGTTAAAAATTGTAGAATGCCTCCCAGAGTGTCGTTTACATTTAAAAATAAAGAAAAAACTGCGTAACAATCTTATTTCATCCTTTTTTTCAATCGGTCATATAATGCATCAATCTAAATAGATTTACATATAAAAAAGACATTGAAATATTTCATTGGAATAACATGTTCCAAACGATACATTTTTTAGATAATTATGTATTTATTTGTGCTTCTAAGAAAATTGTATTACATTCAATTTTCAATAGCTTTTACTGAGAAAATCACCGAACATGATTACTTTTCTGTTGTAAACAGAATATTCCTTAGATCATTCAAAAATAATCTTTAAAAATAGAATTTAAGTAATGTCAATGTATATGAATATTTGTGTAATATCCGAAAATAAATTATCTGTTAAAAACAGAGCTTTTGAAATTTAATAAAAAAACTGTACATCCAATTATAACTTTATTATCCATTTAAAAGCCTTTACCCATCTTGATGGAATTGATTAAGATGACTAAAGGCAATCATCAATCTCTAAGGCAATCTTTTGAAGTTTAATGTTATATAATATAACCTTTCTATAAATATTAATTTTCTAGAGAACTTGAAGGGATGAATAGTTATATTCAAAAAATTAAAAATTGATATTCTTAACTAGATAATACTTAGCTACATACATAAATGAAAGCTTTAAAATTTTTATATTAAAATATAATTCATCAATAAAAAAAAGGTGATATTTTAAACAGAAAAAAATTGTGAATTTCACTTCGAAAATACCTAGTGGGTATTTAAGATGTATGTTTAAAAATATGTTCGCTATATTTAAGCTATATTCACCGTTTTGATAAAAATTACATCTAAAGTAGTTTCCGAATAGAACTGTGAAGGAGCATAGCAATATATGATTTCAGATTTTTTAGATGTTTACACAGATTAAATTATTAATTCTAACAAAACAAAAAATGTATATGTTTCTTATGGATGGATTTTTTGAAAATGTATTTTGTTAAACCCTTATTACTCATTTTCCTTTTTTAAACAGTACAACGAATAATGTCAGATCCACTGTTTACACTTCGGATAATTTGTAGCAAAATTACCATAACTCATAATAATATACGTAAGAATCTGACTGTAACAATGTATGTATAAGTATGTAGATTGAAAATTCTTTTGAATTACACAAACTTGTAAATTCTTAAAATTAATGAAACACATTTAGGTTTCTTTTCAAGAAAAAAGACCATTAAACTATTTATTTTGACATGCGCTTTAGATTTTAATGTTTTATCAATTGTACTCATATATTATTCATGAGGCCCCAGGTAGCCTAGTGGTAGAGCTTCGGTTTACGGCGCCGTGGGTGCCCTGTTCGAATCCCGACAAATTCCATTAAATATCTTCGTGTCTGCTCCGGATATGGTTATTTTAAATCCGCAGACCGGAAAGTCCCTGAATGAGTCCAAAGCGTGTGGGAGAGGGTACGATCCGCTAGATGTCGCCCTTGGGGGTGGTCAAAATTGTGTTCTTTGAAGGCGTGTTCCTCATATTACAAATTACCTGAATAATAAAGGATGAAATGTGCATTTAGGATAATAAGTACGTATCTGAAAATGAACTCCATCAAAGATATATAAAGTGGGATTACAGGTGAAACACACTAAGTCAAAAAACATGATTTTGAGAAAACGCCGATCAATTTTTTTTCTTTTAACTTCTTTGGAACTTACATTATTAATTCAAATTAAGTTATAGTACTGGTTTTTTTTCTAACTACAAACCAGGCTTGGCTACGAATCAGTCATATGTTTATTTTATATTGTTATTCTCAGGATGGTTAGTGTGTTTCACCTATACAAACTATTAGGCTAGAGTACTTTATTTGATTACAAAACTTTGAAAAAAAATTAAATAAATAAAGATATGACTTAGTGGGTTTCACCAGTTGAAACATCTCCCTTTTTCTGGTCAACAAAAGCTATGAATCCGAAAATTGATAATTTTGACTTAGTGTGTTTCACTTGTAACCCCACGATATATGTTTTGGTAAGAACATATATCGTGGAAGAACAATATCGATTTACAGTACTTTGCAGTTATTAATTTCAACCGTTTGATGGCTTTCATCTGACGTTGCGATCGAGAGATGAAAGTATTTTAAACTAACGGAAATATATATTTTTAGGATGTTAGAAAAATAACATTTGTATTTCAGTTTAAGAGTAGTTTTTTTTAATAAACTGCAAAGAAGACTGATTATTTAGATAATAATACAATTTAGAAGTATATTTTATGTTTTCCTTCGATTATATGCTGATTATATTTTTTTAAAATTTATTTTAAAAATTCAATAACAACTAAATTCATTTAAAATTCAGACTTTTTTGTCCTTCTATGAGGTCAGTGAGTGGTAAGGATACGATTCCTCCAGATGTCTCCCTTGGGGGGGGGGGGGGGGGGTCGGTCAGAATTGGGGTGGCACCTAGCTCTGACGGAATCTGACCCTTGTGGTGCTATGTAAACCTCAGCTTCACTCATCAGCTCGCAAAGCCTGTATGGAATTGGTCTGGAAGACTTTCGGTCAGGGGGCAGTAGCAACAACAACATCACCTTACCCATTTCATTTGCTTTTACTTACTATGTTTTTTATTTATCTGGGCATATATAAATTAAGGTATCTATGGATATTATGAATCATCTTTTCCGAATTAATTCCATATACCCTAAGCATACTACTGTCAAATGAAATACTGTTATTTGTTGATAACTGTTCATTCAATACCTTACGATTCGACAATTCAAAACATTCATAAAATTTCTAAACTTTGTTAACAAGCTATTTCATAAAAATCCCTCATTAACTTTCGTTCTATTCCCTCTTCTATGCTACCTGTTAATGAAGTTACATTATAATAATAAGATCTTAATCTGAGCTGAATAAATACCTCTAACATATTATGCAATAAAATTATTTTCTTGGAAGACTTTAATTATGATTTGTCTGGGGTATATAGGACATTAAATCACTTATAAGATGGACCTGAGCATTAAAGTTATGTCGTTTTCAAGATAGCGCTAGAAATGTTTCTTTTTCCCTCGGAAGTACTGCCTTTCTTTTTCAATGTCTTAGAATAACCTAGACATGAAAAATGGCACTTTCAGTCTCCGGCCTTGCTTAATAATAGTGAGAATTTTACGTTTTGCATTTTCAATAAATTTCATAATATACGCTCCTAAACAAAAAAATCGACGCACTAAGAAGGAATCTTCCCATTATGACAAAAATTGGTGGATATGAAGTACATGCAGGGGAAAAAAGATAAAGATTTCAGAACGATTGAATGATTTATTCTACAAGGTGCGGCCATTAATTTCCAGGACTGATCTAATAACTCCAGAAAATATTACATGAAATGCATACCCATTTAACATGTTTCAATGTAACTCCCACCTGCCGTAACGCACTTCTGTGCTCGGCTGTATAAGTTTCGGAAACAACTTTTAATGTCCTCTTTCAGAATGCTCTTTAGTGTGGACGTCATCGTTTTCTTGATGGCTTCGACATTCTCAAATCTTGTTACCTTCAGCAAATTGGCCCAGCATGAGGTCGTGGAGATGCAGCATCTTCCATACTCTCCGAACTTAGAACCGTCAGACTTTTTATTGTTTCCAAAACTGAAAGATTTGCTGAAGGGAACAAGATTTGAGGATGTCGAAGCCATCAAGTAAACAGTGAAGTCCACATTAAAGAATACTCCGATAGAGGACTTTAAAGGTTGTTTCCGAAACTTATATAGCCGAGCACAGAAGTGCATTACGGCAAGTGGAAGTTACTTCGAAACATATTAAATGGGTATATATTTCACGCAATATTTTCCGGAGTTATTAGACCAGTCCTGGAAATTAAGGGCCGCACCTTGTGGAATTAAATCGTTACGAAGTGAGGAAGTCAATACGGTGTTGACCTACCTCTGGCCTATATGCAACCTGTGGCATAGACTGTTAAAAGTTGCCGGATGGTGTCATATGGAGTATTTTGCCAAATTGTCTCCATTTGCTCAATCCGCATTCGAAATACAACAGAAATTTTGAGCATCAAATCGAGATTCGCTCCTTATATACACCTGCTGGATATGCAGTTCTGATGCGCTGGAAATCCTGCTATTCATTCGTTGGACACCAAATTTTTAATCATTTTGCATGTTCGGACGAAACAACTTTGCATACGAAATTTCATTACAATCGGACCACGTCTTCCTGGTGAGTCGATTCTTTTAACGTAGAATTACGTTCCTCCATAACGGTCCTCCGGAAAGCAAAATGACGCTAAAACCATCCGTCTGTACCTCCCGAGTTATAATTTTGACAGTGCGCCAAACCTAGTCTGTATCTCTTGGACAATCAGTAAACAGTTAAACAGAAAAGTACCAAAATGCGTCAAAATTTTGACATACATATATGCATATATATACATGCGTACATTATTTATATATATATATATATATATATATATATATATATATATATAGATAGATAGATACTTATATACAAACAAAAGAGATACGCATCGATAAGTAATTCTACGTTAATAAACCCGCGGTCGTTTCGTTAGAAGAGACTAGCAGATTTTTTTGTTGTTGTTGTTATGGAGTGTAGCTAGTTTTCACTACATATTGTATGCTACGGCTTTTACAGTTTTAGCAAATATATTTTTAAGAATTAGTCTCCTAATTCTGCATTAATTCAACCAATATTTACCTGTGCTTCCTGCAACAGGAATACATAGCTTTAAACGTGTGCTTCAAGACGTTTGTAAATTTTTACCTTTTTTTATCTCAGGTTCAGACAGTTCATTTGATATTTATAAACATTTGCTTCAAATCATTCATTTAAAAATTTACAAGTTAAAATTTTTCATTCCTTCATACTAAACAGAGTTGGATAGCACTACGGTCAACGCTTAATTTATAACAGCTAATAAGACAGAGATTTACAATTAATTATTCTTTCTGAACGGCTATAAACATCCATGTCAATAGTGGGACTCGAATCCACAGACTTTTGAACCGAATGCCAGCCCCCTAGCTATTCACCTATACTAGACACAAATAAAAGAAAAAAAACAAAGATTGATATGACCTGCCCATACAGCCGTTTTTCTAAGATAAAACTGGTAATAGTTCCTTGATTTCATGTAATTCTCTGCAGGATATGAACCAAGATAGTTTGAAATGTCATATTCCTTTTTCTTATCTGATGTAGATCTTTGATATATGTTCACGAATTTCTGACAAATAACCATATTGTATTCTCGCATAACAATTTCAAGAAGTTGTTTTAAGTTTGTTGGTACATTTAAAGTTGTTTTAATCGTAAATTGAAACAACTTTATAAGTACCACATCTAATGTGATACTGCATCTAATGTGATATGGCATCCAAATCATATGTTTATTTTATTCAATTTTACAAGTTATTGATTTTAATCGACAGCTTCAAATGTGCGTAGAAAGTTCTTAATGTCTAACTTTTACATATGAAAAGTTTTGAAACGTCACGAAAGTTCCGATTTTTAAATGAGAATATATTAGAAGTAAATTTTATGCATGTTAATTTTGCTTTTGCCCTCTTCTGAAAGAATTTTGGAATTTTAGATATCTTTAATCAACTCTAACAACTAAACACTCAAGGTTCTCCATAGCTATTAACAACCTTAAAGATAAATATTATTTACTATTATGACGCTTAGATATATTTCTTGACTTATTGAATAAAATACTCCACTTTTATATTCGGTGGCCTGAAATCTTTATATAGTAAATAATATCTAAGAATGCCTCGTTCATATAGAGATGAAGTATTTGACATATTGTTCAGATATCTATAACAATGGGAAGAATTTCCAATCTTGACCGTTAGTCCAATGTGTGTGTCGTTTACGAGAAATGACGCCATATGTTTTTCTATAACTGACGATCCTATTAGAACAAATGGAGTCCTGAATAACTATTATATTTCTAAAAGAAGATGTTTGGACTTTCGATCAAAGATGGGGAGATATGAAAACATAGATTTGTATTTTTCCAAATGTAACCATTATTTATTTCACATTTGAAGAGTAAGTTTTCGTAACTTACTAAAATAATAAAAGAATATATTACCTTCTGGAAATGTCTTTTTTTTCTACAAGCCTGAGATAAAAATGAAATAAAATTGCATAGATTTATTTTAATGATGGCAGTTTTATGTTATAAAAATAATTTTATTTTTCCATATTAATGTAATAACCGTAAGCTTAGTGGTATTATTTTTTTTAAAAATTTTCCGAGATTCAATTCCAAGATTATATTTGCTTTAAACAATACACGTGAGAATACATTTATCACTTGTCACGGTTGCAACATTCTATTGAAATTCAATCTGTTTTATTGTTTTTTTAAATGTTTTGTTTTAGCAAATTGTATGTTCAAACACTTTATTTTAAAGGATATAACGTCTTTATTTAAATGTTTATGAAATGTCTACCCTCTAGTGTAATCATATACCATGGCAAAACGTATTAAGATGCAAAAACATGTTCGTAAAAGCTATGAATTCATTATGGAATAGATCTTTTATCAACATAAGTATTCTGTTACCGTAAACATGTTGACTTGCGCTTGGCTTGTTTAAGCCAAATATTTTACTCTTCGCAAGGAAAGACAAACATGCCAAGATTTTTGACAAAGGAGACATCGTCGGTTTTTGAGCACACGTGTGTGCGTGTGGAGGGTGGGGGGGTGTAATTTTCCTTGTATAATGAAATAGTAACGAAAAATTTAACGCCATTTGTAATCTGTATTGTTATTGATACAGTTAGAATTCCCTGTTGCGACTAAAATCGAAACTAATAAATAATTGTGTAGGTATTCCGTAGGGTATCAGCTAAAATAAGAAGACTGCAGTCAGATCCAATGTACTTTTTTTCTTCGTTTTAACCCTGCAGGCCGTTCGACGGATTGCAAGCAAGCATTGCCACCAGTATCCACATTTTTTTAAGTCTTCCGTTTAAGTTGTCCTTCAGTCATCCTTTATTTGTTTTCTTTCATGTTTTTCATACAAATTTCAAATCTTCGAATTCTCCCTTTTTCACATGTTCTTGAAGAATCCGAATGCTTTATGATTGCAGACACCTTTCATGCAAGCCCGTTCATTGGTACGAATGGCTGATGCACCGTATTATACTGCGGATCACTTCACGAACTTAGCATTGAATGAGATTTAAAACAGTCATCTGTCCGCGATATACACTCTCATTTAACTTAAAAACTAAGGTATTTTAACAATATATCGGGGTAGGTATTTTCCTTTTACATCACTCTTCCCGTTGATGTTTAGTTTAAAGGATATAATACACCTGGTGTATTATCATGATCCATAATCCATAAGATCTCTAATGTATTTGAGAAGAATCTATTTATATATTTCACATTTTTAGTGTTACCTCTCTCGCCCCACTATCACTTACCTACGTCTGTACATCCGTAAGTGACCATTGGGATGATTTTTCTTTTTGAGCGAAGGGGGAGTTTCACATTTTATATTACTTTCCCCGCTGATATATTGTATCGGATACATATCATAGCTGAGAACTCGATCATCACAAGAACTCTATGAAATATTTAAAGATGATCCATCTCGGTACTTAAGGCTGCTATGTACTAAGAAAAAAATCGTATTTCTATTTTCCTCTTCTTGCAGACTCTTATGGTGGGAGGAGTCCAGTTGACAGTTCGAGAATTTCACCCCCCTTAGGACTGACATTTTGAGGGATTGTAATGGCTCTCTCTCTATAGGGGGTTAAGCGCTGCCCCCCAATTTTTTATTTAAAATATATTTTTGTCAACTATTTACAGGTACATAAATGCTGATAATCAAATAAAATTGGTATTGTCAGATAGCCTGAACTTTTCTGCAAAGCGCTACAGGATTCATTTTATAAATTCCGTCCATCGAAGGAATTTATGAGCGTTTAAAACACATTATACCAGAATTTTCCCCGAATGATTTTAATTTTAAAATATTAATTGCATTTAAAAAAAAACGAAAAATGTGAACAAATGTAAAATTTGTTTCTCTATGAAGGAGTACAATTTTTAAAAAATCTTTGAATCCAAGTCGGCAATCCGTGAGCAAATTTTCTCCATAGGTTAACATTGAGGTGAGCGAATCCAATGGGAGCGAATCCAATGTACATAGCAGCCTAAACATTATCTATCTCCCACATCTTTACTTTATCATCACCTAGCTGCATATGCTGTTTTATTCGGTGATCGTTATATTCACCTCTTATGATATTTCTTTCTTTGTGAGAGGAAGGGAAACCGAGACACGTTCTCTCATTGCCTCTTGCAGAGCGACCTCCTAGAGGTACAACTTTTTCTTAGCGGTCTAAAATTGTATATGTTGGGCAATGCATCACAGTAACTGTGAAATTGTCAAACTGATTTGTATATCGTTGCTTTTGGAATTTATTGATCTTTGTCAGAACTAATCGCTCGAAGTAATGTCGAAGAATCTATCAACATTCCACTTCTTAAACATTAATTTTGAGTCTTACCAAATTTTCCTCATAGATTCCTCACCGTAATACCTATAGGGTAATTCAAACCAGACGAAGAAGCACGATTAAAAGCATTTAGGCAACTAATCAATACGTGTAGAACTTAATGAAGGGACGCGGGAATTTCTATTGGGTGTTAAGAGCAGTATAGTCGTATTTTTCTAGAGGAGGTCAGAGCATGAGAAACCAGCTTTAAAGTTTAGCGAATAAACTAAGGACTTATAACGCCTGTATCGTCATGGTCACGAGAAACACCGAACTAGTTACCTAACGCAAAACGGTTTAAAAAAAGTTCGTTAAATCGGTATTGTCCACTAGGTGAACCAAATTATTTTTCAAATGCTAGTCCATTCGCCCGCAGGACTTAAGATTGCTAATAGCTGCTATCCAATTTTTTTGAACTTTACAATTAGAAATAATTAGTCCCGAGCATTCGTCCAAACGATCAACCTTTATGGAATGTCCAGAAGAACACAAAACATATGTAAGAGAATCGGACAAGTCCGAAACGATGGAGTTGGGCCTGAAATATCTCATGGCTAGTCAAAATTCCTGAACTGATAATAGCAACATCTCGAGAAGAGCCCGGGATGAAGACTAATTTGAACAGATCACAAGGCTTTCAGCCGAATACGCATAACGGCTTTGGCTTATTGATCTCTTTCGCAATGAGTTTTTATGAGTGAAAATTCATAGTTTCTGTCTATTTCTGCATTACCATAGCATCTATTTTGGAAAGAAAATCAGCCTTTTCATTACGGAAAATTCCCTATTGTCTAGATAACCACCAAAACGACATCCTATGGGAAAAGTCCTTCACACTTTCTCTGCATCACTGAATACATTCTTTCTTACACTCTTGACAGCCGATATGTCAGCCGTATGGTTGATCAATATCAGTCATTATGGAAAGGAATCCTCAGATGGTATGGTTTGGAGCGATACGGTCAACTTTTTGCTACACGAGGCCTAATTAGACAGGGACCTACAGTTTAAAGCCTATTCCGAACGGCTACAAACATCCCTGCCACTAGTGGGACTCGAACCCACAGGATCTGAACCTAATGCCAGCGCCCTAGTCATTAAATCAAAATTCCCTATCCTAATTTAGAATTTTAAAAAAAAATGGCAGATTGCAACAACTTAAAAGTTATATTAATACAATTTTGATAATTTGTAAAATATCAAATTAAAGAAACTCTTTTATTACTTAAGTCAGGTAAAAATGTATTTTTTTCATTTCCATAGCAGGAATATCCTAACAATATACCTTATTTAAATTGGCGAAGTTAGCTGTAAATGTCGTGGCAAACTTACAGTTGTAGAAAATTATGATTACATTTCATGAAAATATATTGTATTTTTATTTAAGCCATAATATGTTTATAACTCATCGACTTCCAAATTCTAGAAAAATCTTGAATTCAACGAATCATTTTTTTTTATTTTCATAAATAGTAGTAAACATTGAAATTATACTTCGAGAACAACTCATTTCACTGTTAAAAGTATTTCGTACTGAATTTAGATATACTTCTATTTTTAATAAACAAAATATCCTTTCTTCGAAGTCCGCATTTTATTCCTAGAAGCGAACAGTGACGTGCTGTTCAAAAACACACGCTATTTTAAAATTAAATTTCATTCGTCCTAAATTTCATTTCCTTGAAGGGGAAGTATGCAACTTCAAAACATTGTTGTATACACCTTTCTTGAAAGAGCATATTTTATTCAATATAGCTGTTTTATATTTTATTTATTTTAAAATATGTTCCTGTTTAATATGGAAATTCCTCCGAATATAAAGTCTTGTAAGTATTCTTATGAAATGTTTCATTTTTCAGGGTGTTTTGAATTAAGAGGAAAATAAATACTTATCACACAAAAGTGCTTTAAATATACTGATGTTTTTTGATGATATGTTTTTTTTTTGGTTTGTTTTACTATCATGAGTGTTTATTTTGTATTACGTTGTATCGTGAATATTTTAGTTTCATTCAATAAATTAAGCCCCACTGAAGCGTTTAAATGGGTAAACATAAAACAAAAATTAGATGAGTAGGTTTTATTTTAGAATCAATCCTTTCCATTATAAAAGGTAATCCTAGCTTTATAGAATGTTTATTTAACAGTTTCAAAGCGGATTCCTTTTGTTTAAATCGAGAAAATTGTAAATTTAACGAAACATGTCATCAAATATTATTTTTAGATTCATAATAAAGTCGTGACTTATGAGTTAGAGATGGATAAAATTATAGAAAGTTACTAATTTTCAAAAGGGCTTAAGTATGTAGTAGGATTATTTTATATCTTTCACGTAAGAAAAAAACTATATATGCATTTGATTTTAAAGTTCTAATGATTCTTCTTACTTTCAGCAGGGTAGTTAATGTAATTATTTCTGTTTTCTTGTGAGAATTTCATTGCAGGAAACGGGTGTTGCTGCATGACTTAAAACTAACATCAATAAAAATCTGGTAAAAAAAATCTTAAATTTCAGTGATTTAATTTTACGTTATACTAGTTGGCACCCGTCAAAACATGACGGCTGGATAGTAAATAAATGCACTAATACACAAATTATACTCAACACATCATTGCCAAATGTTGAAAATCATAATGCGCAAAAACAAATTAAGGTGTTTAAGCGGCCTCGTTCTTAGTGAGTATCTAAAACAGATTTAAAAATATCACTGACCATGCGCAGAAAGCAATTTTTTTTTAAACTTTAAATTATCGCTAATTAAACAATTTCCATGAGGTTTAATCTGATATTTCTCAAACATAATTATCATGAAAATTAAAAAGGCAAAGAGAGAGAGACAGGAGATATAGATAGACTCCTCGGAATAAACGTGTTTATCATTAAAACATGCGACTGATCATGCGCAGAAATAAATTTTTAATCGTAAATTATTGCTAATTAATAGAAATTGCGGTTACAAACACCGAATTTGACAAATCTACAGATTACAATCTTTCGTTTAAGATCAAAATGATGTAAATGGATGCAGTAGTTTTCTCTCACGGACTGACGAAACAGACGGTTTAGCAACTTAAATATATAGTATGGGATACTAAAGGAAATTAGATAGATCACCAATGTAGATCAATGTCTAAGAGCTAAGGCTTTGGACTTCAGTGTAGAAAGTAGTGAGTTCGGGTCTGACTCAGGGCAACTCGGGTAAAGAGATGAAAAAGTGAAGAAAGAAGGTGAAGTAAAATTAAATATAAAAAGCAAGGTAGTGTAAAAAAATAAATATATAAATGAATAAATAATAAAAGTGAATAAATAATTAATTAGCAATTAAATAAATAACAATTAAAAATAAGTAAATAACAATAAAATAAGTAAATTAAAAAATATTATATATATATATATATATATATATAATGAAGGATAATTAAGTATAATTTAAAGGTATGTAAAGGGTAGGACTGCAGTTTTGGGTGTCCCTTGTTTTTTTTTGTCGCCAATAGTGCCCCAGAATTTGGTCGCCAAGTGTGCGAGTTTTCTGACTCGTGCGCCATGCAAATTTCCGACGTGTTTGTCATGTGATTATTTTGTGACGCATACATCACGATGGATGTTTATCGCCGCGCCACAGTCTTAAATGGCACGTTTGCACCCGAAGCATTTTTACAAAATTCTACCAAGCTATGAATGGAAAGCTTCTAATTTGTCTCTTCTAATTTGTTTCATTTTTGCTTCTTCTAATTTATTGACTTCATACATTGTGTTAAAGATTTATTTATACCGTTGTCTTCGGACAAAACTAGTTCTGCCTAAAATATGTATCCATGTTTTCCGTCTTAAGTTTCAGAATTTTTTTGATAATTTAAAAAATTTTACTCCATAAGTTTGCAAATGTAAAAATTTGGTACAATGCACCTGTGTATAAATTTTTTCTATAGTGTGTATTTTACTGTTTTCATACTCATAGTTTATGATTTTTATTGAATTTGCATTGCTTTATCGTCAAAAAAACAAGGGGCTCCCCGAAGTGCAATTCTACTGCACTTGAGGGGGAGTTTGGTTCTTTCTCTGTCTTAATAAAATGCCAAGTGTGCGAGTTTTCTCACACGTGCGCCAATGTTGTTACTCCTGCAAATTTCTTACGTGTTTGTCATGTGATATATCGTGACACATATATCACGGTAGATGTTTATCGTCGCCGACTTAAATGGCACGTTGGCACTATTGGCGCCAAAAAAACAAGGGACACCCTATACTGCAGCCCTACCATATAAAGATTACATGCATTTAGTTGTAACACTTAGCTGTAAGTTGGTAGTGTGCACAAAAAAAAGATTTTAATGTATGGTTTCTGATATTAATTTTACATGACGTATCTTTGAGTAGTATCAGTTGTAATACTACTTTTCTACTGTTACATATAGCAATTAAAAAGAAAAGAAAGAAATGTATTGTAATTTATCTTTGCTTGTAATCAGAAATAAATATAGAAAGGAAAAAGTCGATTGGAACCGGGAACGGCCAGCTCGAAAATTTAATTTATTTTTGACCTTCAAGTAGAGGGTCTGTTGCCACGGGTATCGCTAGGCAGGAATTATGTTATTTTTGAACTTAAGTTGTTTTGTTTAATTAATGCGACTTATTTGGCGTTGGATGCATCCGTGGAGTGAACTTGTTGTTATGGATTGGGACAATTAGGATGAAGGACTTGACCTTATTGGTTGCTTGGAGGCTTTGGAGGCTTTGGATGAATTTGGATTGGCTTTGGAGTGCGGTTCCGGGGGTCTGGACCTGTGGTGCTGCTGTTGGGAGGTTTGCTGTCGTGGCGTCTGGTCATTAGAGCACAAAACCTTGCCGTTTATGCATTCGCAGTGGTCGGCATGATTTACGAATTTACGTTATATGAAAAATTAAATTAAATAATATTAATGTAAATAACTACTGCTGCTGTGTTACTGTGACTGTACTACTGTATATATTGTTGTATATTTGTTGCTACTTATGCATCAGTATATAATATATTTGTATTGTTATATTTATGTATTAACTGTATTATTGTAACCGTGCTGTATTACTGTATATTATGCATAATTGGGCTAGAGTGCATAAGACGGTCAGGCAGATTTTTCGCCAAGTTGGCGAATATTTTTGGTTGCCACGCTGAGGCGATTATGGCGTCAATGTTGTTTCTCCAAATTTCTGATGTTGTTTAATGTATTTTAGAGTGCAGTTTGTGTCAAAATGAGTGACATGATTGAACTGAGGTTGTTGATTAACATGGTTTTCATGGGAAATAGGTGTGTAATAGCTTTTTGTATGGAGAATCGCCGTTTACGCCTACGACTTCGTACAGACAGCGTAAGCTTTTTTTTACTGTACTTCAGCTATCGGTACGCGTAGCCAGTGGCTGAGGATTTTCAGTAATGTTTTTGGGCGGATGCGTAACGGAGCGTAGCGGATGGGAGAAAAGGTATCCGAGCGAAACGGAGATCTCGTGTGCGCCTACGAGTTCCATAAATCCAGAGGCTAGTTTGCTTTCGAACTTATTTGTTCTTTCTTGGTCGCTATTGATGTTTTTGTTTACATTTCGCACTTTAAGCCTAACAGGTCTGCGAAAAAGGCGTTGGCGAGTTTTTCTTTACAGCAAGCACTAAAAAGCGCCAAGCCACTGGCGAAAAATGAATCGCGCCAATTTCCCCATATCTGACCGTCTTATTCACTTTTACCGATAATTGTATTATTGCAATGTATATCATGTATAATTGTATTACAGTATAATATGTGTAATTGTATTATTGTTAAAAAAGGGAAAAAAGAGGGGAAAAAATAAAATAAAATACGCCGAAAGCCGAGTGTAACGAGGAACAAGGGCTAGGATTTTTAAGGATATAATGCGTTACAAACGAGTAATAATAAAATTAATATAGGTTATTTACGGTGTCGGCCTATGTTGAAAATATCATTTTTTGACTATTTTGGTCAATTTCCTTTTTGATAGAATTGTGTAATTCAATCTTTTCTCTTTTCAAAACTGTTTTGACTTTCATTCTACATCAATTAGAAGCAGAGTTATAAGAGCTATTTTAAAAATACATCCTCTGCTACAAAATTGAATTGACAAACAGCTTCAAATGCGTTTTTCTCAGAATTATGTTTTTTAGCACAAATCTCTAAGGTTATCATGATATCTCACATAATAATGAAGTATATATAATTTGATAAAATTTTCAGAAAATGTTTTAGATGCTATTGTTAATGAAATGACGCTGAATAATTGGTGTATAATAAATAGTTTTTTATTTGCGGCTGTTTTTATAAGGAAAGGAATAACGTATCGGTTACAATTTTCCTATTGGAACATAAAATTTCGTGTATTATTTTTGCATTTTAAAATTGCTCTTAGATTGTAGGTTATTTTGAAGATAACTGTCATATGTATCATCTTTAAGAAGGAAATTAAAATAGTAGCATTAGGATTTTCTGAAGAGTGATAGGCGTTTTAGCTAAATTTCATTAAAAATTACTTCAAATTGACCAATTTATAAAAAAGTGGGCTATTTACAGGTGAGTTTTTGTTCTTTTTTTTTTAATTTCTAAGTGCTATTTTACCATTAAAGACAAAAAATCCTTTAATTTTAATATTTTTTTTTTAAATTGACTCCGAACGTAGGCAGTCACCTTAATCATTGTGGAGAATTTTTCGAGGGGGCGCTGCGAAGCCCGTAGAGAGGGAGAAGTTTTCGCTTCTCAGTTCGCTCCTCGCCCTCGTAAAAAAGGGTCATGTAATCCCCCGTTGGAATCCCTATCTGGGGAAACATTTTTCAAAATGCCCAATCTCCGTTGTCGTCCACTTGTAGTAGTTCGTCATAAATTCGACAGTGGTGCATCGGCCGGGAATTTCGTAGTCAACTATAGAAGTCGCCTTCTACTACTAAATAGTGTCAAGAACATTTGTTGCTTCCACCTTAAAAATTCGTTTTCGCTAAAGTTGACATTGTGCCTTTGTGGAGAATCGGGACTGTCGTAATTGGACTTTTTTGTGCTCATCGGTTCGTTTTCGAAGTGTGTTCAAGCCATAGTTTTGGGTGAGAAATTTAAAGTTTTGTTGAATTGGTTTATTGTGACATTTGTTTTGATTGTCGTTAGGTATTTTGTTGACTTTGCCATTCTGTTTTCGTTAGTTTGGTTTCGTTTAATTGTTAGAAATTGTTGTAGTAATTGTGATAGAAATTGTTGTAGTTGAGGTTTAGATTTTGTATTATTTTGTTGTTTTGTGTTAGCGATTGTCAAAATGTTGAAATTGATAAAGCTCAAAACCAAACGGGATGTTCATAGAGAACAATTAACAAAGATAATTGATAAAATTGATGACTATTTGTTAGAATCCGATTTGAATCCTGATGTCTGTGGGTCTTTGTTTGAACAGTTAATTAGTAAAAGTGAAATTTTGAGTATGTTAAATGAAGATATAGATAAACTAATTAATGATGAGGATGAATTAAGAGCTGAAGCTTTAATTGTAGATGAATATTGTGAAAAGGTAATTTCTGCATAAATTAAATTGCAAAATAAAATTAAATGGTTAAATTTAAATTCTACCACTGAACATAGAGCCACCGAAAATTCGTTACCATTGAAAACTCGTGTAGAAATTACTGCCAAACTTCCCAAATTATCTATTGCAAAATTCTATGGAGAGCCGTCCGAATTTTTTAAATTCTAGAATCAATTTGAAAATTCAATCCACAATAACCCAAATTTAAGTGAAGTTGATAAATTTTGCTAGTTAAAGTCCATGTTAGGCGGGAAGGCTCTCTGCAGCATAAAGGGGTTTTCAATTAATAAAGAAAATTACGCACAAGCAATCAAGTTGATTTCTGAAGCTTTTGGCCAAAGGGATATTTTAATAAACTTGCACATCTCAAATTTACTTAATATTAAGCAGTCAAAAATTCTTCTAACGTTCAGGCTTTGCTTAACTTGTATTTCGATTGTCAAACACAGATTCGGTGTTTGCAAAGTTTGGGAATCGATTCAGAAACATACACTACTCTTTTGACAAACATAATCTTAAAAAATCTCCCACATGATATAACGTTAGAATTTGCTGAAGTCAGTGTAGATAAATGTCATGACCTGCAAGAGTTAATGAGCTTCTTGTATAACGCGGTCACTGCGAGGTAGAAGGCTCAGCGAATCCAAGGTCACTCCACCCCTCAATTCTCCCCATTGCAGTCCATAGAGGGGCTACTCAGAGGGGAGGGGCTAACTCTCAGCCGAATCGCACAAATAAGTCAGCTTTGGAACTTAACACCAATGTATCGACGAGCGCGAGTTCTCGCAGGTGTCTTTCTTGCAATGACTCACAGCATGGGAGCTCAGAGTGTGATATTTTGTCTCTCCAGGAAAAGAGAGAAATGCTAGTCCGTGAAAAACGTCTGATGTGTTGTATGATTAACTGTTTCGTAAAAAGATGCAAGGGGCCAACTTGTAGATTTTGTAAGGGTCGCCACACCAAAGCCATTTGCTTTAAACTCGAAAATGACAAGAAGCCGAGAGAGGAGGTTGAGAATGACGTGTCATTAAAGCATGTGGTAAATGATTTGAGTGGGGGTTTGTTGCAGTGCATTAAAGCAGAAATAGTGGGCCGGATAAAATCGGGATTAGCCTTAGATTTGTTTGATAACGATGAACAACGTAGTTTTATTCGAAAAAAATGTGTAGGAGAGATTAGGTTTAAAGGTTTTGGGTTCCGAAAATTTGAAAATTTATTCGTTTGGTGCTAAGGCTCCTAGTACTGAAATTTGTCGCAGATTAGAAATAGTTTTTAAAAATGTGTTAAACGGAGAGGAGTTTATCGTTGAAGTGCTAGAGGTTTAGGAAATATCAAACGCTATTGTGAAACTTCCCTGTAAGGAGGTGTCGGAAGAAATGAAGTCTAAGGGATTTGTGTTGACATCTTTTGATCAGTCATCAGACAAGTCTATTTCGCTATTGATAGGATTGGACTACTACTGGAATTTAACTAGAGGTGTCGAAAGGTTGAATTCTTCGTTAGTGGCAGTTGAAACTTGCTTAGGGTGGTCGCTTCATGGGAGATGTGGTAAGGCTGACTAACTTACATCTGTCAATCTGATTCTCAATCAAGAAGAGTCCATTTCGGCAGAATTGAGAAGGTTTTGGGAGTTGGAGAGTTTAAGGGTGCAGGATTGTGACTCAGGTGTTGATATTAGGGATCAGGAGATGATTAGAGAGTTCAATGAGTTGATTCGTTTTGTTGATGAGCTCTATCGTGTAAAATTGCCGTGCAGGTCGGGTGTGAAAGATGATTTACAGAATAATATAGGAGTTACTCGTAAACGGTTTGAAGGATTGACTCGCAAGTTTAAGATGGATAGCAGGTTTTTCGATTAGTGCAAAGGTGTTGTTGATGAATATTTGAAAGAAGGTATCGTTGAGAGAACTGCTCTAAAAAATCCGGAAGTAAGATCAGTTTATTTGCCCCATCACGCTGTCATACGGAAAGACAAAACAACTAGTCGAGTACGCATAGTATTCGATGGATCTGCACATGACAAAGAGAAAATATCTCTCAATCACTGTTTGCACGCAGGTCCGAACTTGCATCCCAACATATTCCAATTGCTTTTGAAATTTCGCCAGAATGCTGTTGCGTTCACAGCTGATGTAAAGTCGGCTTATCTGCAAATAGAATTGGATGAATCAGATCCTCAATTCACTCGTTTCTTCTGGGTTGATGATCCTAATGAACAACCATTTGTGCTCAACTTCACGCGGATTCTCTTTGGGCTAACATCGAGTCCATACCTTCTTGCAGCCACTCTGAAGTACCATTTTGAGAAATATCAAGAACTATTGCC
This sequence comes from Dolomedes plantarius, assembly GCA_907164885.2. Classification (NCBI taxonomy): domain Eukaryota; kingdom Metazoa; phylum Arthropoda; class Arachnida; order Araneae; family Dolomedidae; genus Dolomedes; species Dolomedes plantarius. Next base: position 148,555,980 of record OU015498.1, on the reverse strand, counting down.
ACTTACATAGAATCTACTTTTGAATTGTGTCTACGTCGACGATCTAATAGGAGGAAGAGAAGAGGTTTCAGATGCTCTGAAATCCTCATTAGAAAGTGTAAAAATGTTCAGCGATGCTGGAATGGTACTCAGAAAGTGGACAACTAATTCATCCGAACTTCGCGAATTGTGGAGAGCCAGCAACATTGAAATCGAACAGCTTCAGACAGTGACACATTGAATCGAACAGTTTCAGACTGTTATTGTTGAAAATTCTGACACAATAACAATAAGAAGTAACTTAAAGTCCATAACGGACATAAATAATTGGGTTACAGAATTTGGAAGAAAAACTAACACCAATTGGAATGCAAGAGATTCCTGCCCATCACGAGAAAGGTTCGTCTGCTGGTAAGTTTAATTGCCTTTTTTCATATCATAAACGCAGAAAACATTGTGGCCATTACAAGCACGTAATTTTTCGAATATTTAATTTAATGATACATTCGTTGTTTTTCAAAGTGTTTTGGCTGATTTTATATGTGCTTTTTACATGCAAATTAAAATTGTGCAGCTGTTATGTTTTCAATAGATTTGTGATATTTATAATTCATTAACAGTCCAGCAATTATTTAAGGTAAGGTAAATTTATAAGTTCAACATTAAAATTGTGTGTAGAACTTATTAACTATCTGCAATTACAATTGTGGAAAAGTAGGTTTAAAATTATTCAAAACTATTTATTTATTGTTAAAATATCGACTATGGTATGTTTCATATTCTTCAAAACCTTATTTTAAGGTGTTATACACTAGTATTATTAAATATAATTTCCCTTCCACAAATTTGTATTAATTTCATATTGAAAATGGATTGCAGGAAGAAGTTTGTATGTCACCATAGTGCATTCAAAAAAGTCTCAAGTGCATTAAACAAGAAGACTGGATTGTCGAAAAATTCCAATTGTCCTGCTTCATTGAAAATTAAGGTCAAAGTTGATACATGCAGTACAATAAAAAATTATAACTTTATAAAGTTATCGTATGTTTATTTCATGTCAAATCAATTCACTGATTACATTGTTGTATAAAATTTGCCCATTTCTGAAATAATCTATTTTATATCCCAAATAATACTTAATTACAAACTTAAAAAAATCCTTAAATACAAAAACTCCCTCTCTTTCTCTCTCTCTCTCTCTCTCTCTCTCTCTCTCTCTCTCTGTCTGTCTGTCTGTCTGTCTGTCTGACACACAGACCAAACCACTGTACCTAAAGGGCTGAAATTTTGCATGGCGATTCTTCTTCTGGTGTAGGGGTGCACTAAGAAAGATTTTTGAAAAACCTTCTTAGATTTTTTAAAAAATTTTTAAGCTGTTTTAGTAACTTTTTTTTAGCTTGCATTTAAAAGAATAATTTGAGGGTTATAAAATTTATATCACGAGAAATATCATAAAAATTCCTTTAAAGTGAAATCTTTTTCAAATCTTTTCCTCCATTTTCTGATTTTTGATGAATTTTTAAAGATTCATTTTTAGAATTTTATTTATTAAATGCTGATCACGTGATTTCTTCTTCTGGTACTTTATAAAAATATCTCTTACGATTTTTTTTTAATATATTTTTTTTCTTTTTTTTTACATCAGTTGTATACATTGATCGTCGTATTTATCATACATATATATCATTCATTCATACATACATACATATATACATTGACCGTTGTATTTAATTTCAAGGTGCTTCATAGCGAAGTGCGGGTTTTCAGCTAGTGTATGTATGTATATATATATGTATGCATGTAGGTAATAATTATTTATTTATTAATAATATATAAATAAGTAATTACTTAATTATTTATATATTATCCAAAATCTGTTTATATCGGCATGTCCTCTAAACAATTCTCTTCAAACATGGAAAATTTCATTTTTGTCCGTTCAATAAGTTTTGCTCTGCGAGCAGGCAAAGATAGAACGACGCAAAATTTCACCTGTCAGTGGCGGCAGTTTCTTTTTATTAATATAGAGAGTTACCATTATTTATGCATACATACTATAATTAATGTATTTCATTTCAGCAAGGACTTCCGGGAGTAGTTACCATCACACCATTCCACAATCATACTATCAATACTGCAGAATCATTAAGATTCCTTAAATCTGTAGATTGTAGAGAAAAATTCTTAGAATACTTCGATGATGGTATGGGCATTGCAGAATCTGACAAATACCATAACGAAGTTTTGCAAATGCAAGACAATTTTCATGAAGTTGACATGGCTAACAGTCTAATTAATCCAACAGCCCGAACGATCAGATCTTGGTATGATCAATGGAGATTCCTTCACCTTGGTCCTCGAACTGGTTGTGACATGATTGCAGTAAGTTTATAAAGCCTAAAAAAATTCCTCTTAGAGATTACTTGTTCATTCAATTGTTGTTCTTCCTTTGGAATTAAAGAAATTAATTGCAGCAAAAAGTATTTGTCAAATTGCAAAATGTTTATGGGGTTTTAAAGCTTGGATTTTTCTGTTTTGAATATATGGGTATCGAAAGTTCATTGGATGAATATATATAGTTTTAAAAGTTAATAGATATGTTGGGGGAAAAAATTAAAATCTAACAAAATAAAAGCACTTATTTATAATTTTATGCATAAAAATGCATTTGATATTTTATTATTAAATAGTAGTGTTTTTTAAATACTACTACTATATTGTAACTTTTGTAATTTTATTTATTTATTTTTTTAGAAATTAAAGGAAAATATTTTGACGTATGAGAAGCAAGGATCTGTGGTTCAATTCAATGAAGAGCCGTTTGCTGTATCAATTGACTCCATTAATGAGGAGAGCGTCAAATTTAGAAACAGCAGCAGACATGGTCTTTGTGGATTCCACTAGTTGATGCGAAACAGAGAATCATTCAATTACATTCTTTTTAACACCATGTGCTGCAGGAGCAGTTCCGTTGGGTATTGTCATCACAAAAGGACAGACGGAGCTAGCATACACAGCATGTTTTAAACTTCTAAAGAACAGTCTTGGGAAACCTTTCAACAGAAATGATTCTCCGACTAATTTCATGACCGATAACTCAAGTGCCGAAATAAATTCCCTTTCTTCAATATAGCCTGGGTGTGAAAACCTGTTATGTATATTTCACGTGGGACAGGCTGTATGGAGATGGCTGTGGGATTCGAAACACTGTATCTTGAAAGAGCATCGTGCAATATTGATGGGTCATTTTCAGCGGATACTATATGCATCACGTCCTGAAGAGGCAGCAAATGAATATTTAAATGCCCAAGGATGCATTGGTGCATATCTTCCAATTTATGCAAATTGGATAGTGTACTTGTCACAGCAATGGACAAACAAGGAAAAGTGGTGTTTACCATTTAGAGGCCACCATACAAATAATTTTTCAGAAATTTCTGTTAGAATATTTAAAGATCATGTCTTGTCTCGAGTTAAAGCTTACAATGTAATAACATCGTTAGATTTTCGTGCCACAGTTATGGAAAACTATTATTGCAACAGGCTAACAGAGTTTGCAAATAATAGGAATTCTGCACTTCGACTGTTGCTGTTGTCGCTGAAAAAAAAGGCAGCATATCTTCAGGTGCAACAAATTGAAAAGCTTGACAAAAATACTTTTCTTGTGCCAAGCGAGAAAGGTGATTCTGCAGTCACAGTCAATGTTAAGAGTGGATGTTGCACATGCAATGCTGGTATGTTCGGTAAACTGTGCAAACATCAATATGCTGTTTACCTCTTATATGACATAGAATTGCAGAATTGTAGTGTTGCTCCTAAAGCGAAGCATCAGATAGCTTGTTTAGCATTGGGTGAAAACGCTCACACTCTTTCTTTCTATCAACCCTTCTTGTTAGAAAATGAACAAGCTTGTAATAATTCTGAAGTTTTGACCAATGAAGATGAGAGTTTTCCAACAGTTGAAATTGAGAAATTAGAAATACCTGATTTGGATTGCCCTTCTGTTGAAACAAATAATGACCTTTTCAAAAAAATTATAAAAGTTCAAGAAGATCTACATAACAGATTTGGATCATCCTCTAGCGGACTGCAAAAATTTTATTCCAAGTTGAATAAAATCAGTTCTGAGGGCCAGTGGGAAGAGTTCCTTCATACTGCTGGTAACAAAATTTCTCTTCGGCATAGAGCTGGTGCGTCAATCCATGTTCAACCAACATCTATTGCGAGGAGATCTTTAAAAGTTACAAGAGGTTCAAAACGCTTACTATCTAGCCGTCCAGCTTCAGGTGTATCAGTGAAAAGAAAAAGAAGCCATTCCTTATGTACTAACGTAAAACTTAGTCAACCAAATGCAAAAATGCATAGGCATGGACATTAGCTCATGTTGTTTATTTTTTTTTACATTCACTGAAGAAAAAATATATGTAGCATTCTCAATTTTCATGCAATGAATACTTCTTGCATTAATAAAACAAATGCTAATAAAGTTAAAACCTAGTGTGAGTGTGGTTATATAAAAAACCTCAAAAGTGAAAAATTAAATCTTTTTGTTTTAATTTTTTTTTCTTTCAATAAAAAAATGTGACTTGCAAGATAATTTGTTTTTCAAAACAACCAACAAAATGTAAAATTAATTGGAACAGATGTAGCATACGCAACGGGCCATCGCCAATTTGGCGAAAAGTTGACGCCAAAATCCCGTTTGGAGACCCGTTAGGCTTACACTGCGAAATGTAAACCATAAATTGGAAAACAAACTTACTGCTGGCTTTATGAAACTCGTAGGCGAACATGGGATCTTCGCTTCGCTCAGATACCCTTGCTTCACGCCGCTACGCTCCGTTACGCATCCGTCCAAAAACATTACACAAAATCCCCAGCCGCTGGTTTCACTACATACCGCTGGTTGTTGTACAGTAAAAAAATAGCTTCCGCTGGCTGTAGCGGTTAGTAAAACAAAGCTTATTGCAAAAAAATACCATCTGATCTTAAAATCCTCCCTGCCAGAATATAAAAACCGCCAAACAACCATCAGATTTGGTGAAAAATCGCCCCTTGGCGTTCGTTGCGTATACTATATCTGTACCAATTAAATAAAACATCAAATAAACTGGTGTAAAAAATAACAGAAAACTAACTTCGTTCATACACCATGAAATAATAATTTAAAGTTCAAAAATATCTTGCATGTCACTTTTGTTTATTCAAAACAACCAACAAAATGTAAAATCAAATAAAACATTAAATAAACTGGTGTAAATAAATAACAGAAATTTAACTTGGTTTATACAACATGGAATAATTTAAAATTATTGTAATTTTCTAGTGCATTAAATTGAAAATAAACCCAAGTTAATTTTCCATTATAAAAAACAGCATATTAAGCATTTTTCAGCATTCTAGCAGCTGTTTTAGAAAAACACGAATATTCTTTCCATATTTCCTTTAGAACTGATCGATAACAGCGATGAGTTGGTGGTATAAAGTTTAAAGGAGTTCTTAAAATTTTACTTTGTAACTTTTTATTACTTTCTTTATCTTCATATAGATGGCACTATTGTTTTCGCATATAAGCATATTTTTATAGCTACATTTTCGATTGCTGTGATTTCTTGGCAATTCAACTTTTTTTTCGCCTTTTTCAAAATTTATTTTAAATTTGAACGCATTTTAACTTGTGTTAATCGTATTTTCACCGTGGCTTTATGTCAAATGCGTTGTACTTATCGTCAAATTTCGTGTTTGTCACATACAGTGTAAAAGCCTTTTATCTGCTAGGAAACTAATGCTATTTCCTATATTAAGTATTTTAGCATAGAGCATAGCAATATATTATTAAAAATTGAAGAGTGAAATCATCATGAGAGCATATACTCCTTCAAAGCGATATATCTTCGGCTTTGGTCGGAAGGAAAACGCTGATATGCCTTTCAGGAATTGGAATGAATGACAGGACTATTCGACCAATCATAAGCTCGCAAAATTCTTCTGGTTTCTATCCAAGTACAGTTTGCTAATATACCAGCCGGACACTCTTGTTCGTTCTGGCTTATCGTCGAAGGTCTTAGGTTTGGCCTGGGATCCAGATAGTGATACGATATACTTTTCCACCACAGAACTTGTGAAATTTATATCTCGCAAAATATACACTAAACGTTTTATTCTACAAATTGCCGGTAGACTCTTCGACCCGACTGGATTTCTTGGACCGTTCATTGTAAGGGTGAAGTGTCTACTACAAGAACTGTGGACATTGGGTTTGGACTGGGACCAAGAATTGCCAGACAAACTGACTCATAAGTGGCACTTGTGGTGCAAGGATGTAGAACAATTGACCAATGTCAAGATTCCACGATATTACTTTTCCGAGTTTGTGAATTTGTTTCATTTGAACTTCATTGTTTTTCTGATGCATCGTTAGCAGCTTATGGAACTGTACTGTACCTGAAAAGTGTTTCTGTTGACGGTAAGATAATCACAAGTTTCATATGCTCAAAGAGCAGGGTAGCACCATTAAAAACTATAACCTTGCCGAGGCTGGAATAAATGGGAGCATTATTATCTACTAGATTAGTTAAAGAAGTGAATGAATGCTTGAAATTTGATGCTAAATGTTTTTATTGGAGTGATTCTCAGATAACCCCTATTTGGATTAAGGGTAAATCTAGCAAATACAAACCCTTTGTAAAAATAGGGTTGAAGAAATTCAATCTTTAACTGAACCTGGCAGATGGCATTTTTGCCCTGGTAAACAGAACCCAGCTGATGTGCTATCTAGGAGTATGTCCGCCACAGACTTGGCTGAAAGTTCATTGTGGTGGTATGGACCGCCGTGGTTGAGACAACCACCGGGATTTTGGCCCCCTTGTGAAAAATTTGATTCTGATTATTTTGAACCTAATTGTGATCTTGAATTGAGAAAAAACTGTGAAGTAATTGTGCAAAATAATTGTATTTCAGAAAACGAAGGGTTTTTTTTATTTGAACAATTTTTCTAATTTAATGAAGGTTTTAAGAATTAATGCATTGGTTAATCGTTTTATCGCGAAATTAAAACATTTAGAATATGAAAATGGTCCACTTACTGCAACTGAATTAGAAATTGCAGAAAATACTTGGATAAAATTCGAACAATCTCTAGCCTATCCTTCGGAATTGCATCGTTTGAAAACTGGCAAGCCAGTTCCCACAGAATCAAAAATATTTAGCTTAGCCCCATTCTTAGACAATACCGGAATACTTCGTTTAAACGGGAGGATTGAGCAAGGTGAATTCCCTGAGAATGAAGTTCAGCCTATTATTTTGTCTACATCAAATTTTGTGGAATTATTGATAATTAGAGAACATAGCAAAATTTTACACGGTGGGGTGTCAGCTACTTTTTCAAAAATTCGTACAAATTTATGGATTGTGAAGGGTAGGCAAGAGGTAAAGAAAATTTTGAATAAATGTTTGATTTGTCGGAAGTATACTTTGAAACCTGCGAGACAGGTAACTGCTCAGCTGCCAAAGGACAGGATTTTGGAAAGGCCTCCATTTTTAGTTACAGGCGTCGATTTCATAGGACCTGTTTATCTGAAATCAGGTAAGGACATTCGTAAGGCCTACATTGCTTTGTTTACCTGTAGAGTGACACGAGCAGTTCATATAGAACTAATTTCCAACATGACAACTAGAAGTTTTATTTTGTCTTTAAGGCGATTTCTGGCTCGAAGGTGAAATTGTGAAGTCATCATTTCGGATAATGCTAAAACATTCAAAAACACAAATGACATTTTAGGACAATTTTCAAAAATCATTCTAGACAAAAATTTGAAGCATTTTGTTGCAATTAGCGGCGTAACATGGAAATTTATTGTGCCTAGTGCCCCATAGTGGGGTGTATTTTATGAGAGGCTCATGAAAAGTGTTCAGGATCCTTTGAAAAACATCCTAGGCAAGGCTTTATTATATTTATAAGAAATTATGGCTATCCTCACAGAAATCGAATGTGTTTTAAATAATAGGCCACTTACCTATGTAAGTAATGATTTAAATGAGTCACAGCCTCTTACTCCGGCTCAATATTTGTTTCCTGGTCAAAATTATAGTTATCCTATGCATTTTGCTGATTTTTTCAACAATGAGTTATCCACAAAGGAAAATTTAAATCGCAGAAAATTGTACCAATCTAGACTTTTGAAGCAAATTTCACGTAAGTGGAAGGAAAATTATCTGCTTCAATTAAGAAATGCCCATAATTTTATAGTTCCTTCTCCTAAAGATAATTTAAAGGAAGGTGATGTGGTCTTGTTGGAAGGGTCAGCGAAATCTAAGTTACTTTGGCCTTTAGGCATCATTAATGAAGTATTCGTAGGTCGTGATGGACACGTAAGATCTTGTCTTGTTCGTAATTCAAGTGGCCAATATAAACGTCCCATACAACTTATATATCCTCTTGAATTAAATGATTGATGTTTTTTATATATACTTTAATACCGTAGATTATGAAAATTTTTTATTTGTTTTCAAGAACTGTGTACTTAAATTTAGGTATTTTTTTGTCAGTAAGTTTAAAATAATATTTGTTCTCGTATTGATGAAAATTTGATTATTTGTAATGTATTTTGAGTGTTAGTGACATTTTATTAAGTAGTTTATATACCCTACATATTGTGTAATTAGAGGTGAACATTTTGTTCACGGTGGGGTGTGTAGAAAATTGTATCGAGGGTGCGCTGTGACGCCCGTAGAGAGGGAGAAGTTTTCGCTTCTCAGTTCGCTCCTCGCCCTCGTAAAAAAGGATCATGTAACCCACCGTTGGAATCCCTATCTGGGGAACCATTTTACTATTTATGTTTTGCAATTGTTTACGTTACAATAAACCAAAAAGACGAATTTTCGTTATCGTCCATTTGTAGTAGTTCGTCATAAATTCTATAATCATTAGCAATGGTATGTGAGCGCTTATAAACTTTACGGTGTTGCTGAATGAAATAGATATTTAATTGGAAATTAGTTAAAAGTCTACTTGATGGCTGGCTTGTTGCAAATTTGTTCCCTCTGGGCTGCCTGTGTCCCCCGACTGATCGGATTACTGATGGGTCGATGTGTCATCTGGAAATATGCTGTATAACCTTCGGGTGTCGACGGACAAACTTATTCGTATTTACGTTATATTTTTATTGAAGCTATCTTTTGTCATCGAAAACATATAAACTAGCTGAAAATCCGCACTTCGCTACGGAGTACATTCAAATTAAATACAACGGTCAATGTATGCAATTAATGCCAAATATATATATATATATATATATATATATATATATATATATATATATATATATATATATATATATATATATATATGTATATATATATGTATATTTATAATAAATAAAACGATCAATGTATACAATTGCTGCAAAAAATAACAAAAAAATATATTTATAAAAAAATTGTAAGGGATATTTTTATAAACTAAATAATGTAGAAGAAAATATTCAAATTATATCTAACAGAACATACTAAACAATATAGTACAGTTAATATAATACAGTTTGAGGAACATATCTTATGCTGTGTTTTAATATTTCTTTGGTTAATGGCCAATCATCTGCCGCATTAGCGAGAATTTTTTTTTTTGTCTATTTCGTTGTCATGCATGTGTCGGTAAATTTATTTAAAGTACCAGAAAAAGATATCCCGTGATCAGCATTTAATAAATTAAATTCTAAAAATTAATCTTTAAAAATTCACCAAAAATCAGAAAAGGGGGGGGGGGGAAATATTTGAAAGATTTCATTTAAAAGAAATTTTTATGAACTTTCTCGTGATATAAATTTTATAGCGCTCAAATTATTATTTTAAATGTAAACATAAAAAAGTTACTAAAATAGATTAAAAATTTAATTTTAAAAAATCTAAGAAGAATTTCCAAAAATAGTGTAGGAGTGCACTTTCTTTCTTAGTGCACCCCTACACTATAAGAAGAATCGCCATGCAAAATTTCGGCCCTTTTAGGACCAGCGGTTTGGTCTGTGCGTTGTATGTTAGTCAGTCAATCAGTCAGTCAGTGAGTCAGTCAGTTACGGATCTGTTTTATATCCACTCATGGACAAACAAATTAGCGCACCAAGAAGGAGTTGTCAAAATGAAACGAAATTTTACATACGTAATGACTACTTTGATATAAGTAAATGATAAGAAAATCAAAGAAAAAGGATAATTTTTTTCGGAGAAAAAGGCAAAAGAACGGAAGAGTTAATTTCGTTCCATATTTGCTGTAACCTTGCCTCTAGTTCGTTCAAACTCGTGGGATGCCCAACTCGTCGTCCCAAATGAACCCAGATATGCTCGATTGGAGACAAATCTGGGGATCGGGCAGGCCAAGGAAGGGTAGTAACAGTGCGGAGACAGTCTTGTGACATCCTTGCCGTATGAGGCCGAGCATTGTCTTGTTGAAAAATGGCTACTGGGAGCCGTTGCATGCGTGGCAACACATGTGGTTGCGGGATTTCATGAACATACCGCTGGACTGTCATGGTGCCACGGAACAATACTAGGGGTGACCGTGTATTGTAGGCAATGGCACCCCATACCATCACACCAGCTGTGGGAGAGATGTGTCGCTGTACAGCAAAGGCAGGATTGAAGCGTTCACCACGGGCTCTCCACACACAAACACGATTGTCATCGCTGCCGAGATTGAATCTGGATTCGTCGCTAAAGACGACCTGGTTCCATTCCGCTGCTGTCCAGTTTCCTCGTGTGCGGCAAAACTCCAAACGGAGGCGTCGATGGGTGGGCGTCAAGGGCAGCACACGTAATGGGCGCCGCGATACCAACTGTCCTTCAGCCAGGCCCCTTCGTATGGTTCGAGGAGACACAGAGGCTCCTAGTGAAGGTGCTACCTGTGCGTGGATGGGGGCCGATGAAACAGTTGGCTGTACGCGTGCATTTCTTACGATGTGGCGGTCTTCTCGACGACTCGTCTGTCAAGGGCGTCCTGAGCCTTGTCTTCGTGTACATGACATCTCTTGGGTCCACTGGTCCCAACACCTCCTCACAACACAATCAGAGCGGCCTAATTGACGAGCTACTCGCCTAGCTGACCACCCAGCTTCCATCATCCCGACGATTCTCCCCCTCTCAAACTGCGACAACTGCTTATATTGTCTTCGAACACGGCGTAATGGCATGTCTATCTCAGCTCTTCCTTTGTAAATGATTCAGCACACTCAAACAAGCCTTGGTTACCTGTTTTATACTCCACAGAGTACGATGTTCAACGCCCTCTACCGGCTATACGTAATGCGCAATCACGCTGCATTTCTAATCATTTGCATATCTCCCCGACATGTACCTTCATTGCAAGTTTCGTTACGTTCCCGCAATTAATTCTTGGTGCGATATTTTTTTTTGTCCATGAGTGTATATAGATTAACAGTTTTATTTTGGTGTAAGTTATTTTGGAAATACGTGAAATATGTTAAATCATATGCATAAAGGTGCAACGGACGTTATTGGAAGGTCAATATTTCACTAAGTGATGAACATCTGACGCATTGCAATTGGATAGTAAAGAATCAAAGCCACTTTTAATTAAAGTCATTTATTACACGTAACCAGTTTCACGAAAAGACCCGAAATCAATAAAGATTTTAAAAAAATAGGGCTTGCCAAATCCTTTAGCGTTTTCATTCTTCGTGGTAATAGGTTGAACGAGACATGTTCGACTGTTCAATCTTTCTTGAAGATTCCTGACTGCATCAACCGAAAAGTAAAACCGTTTGTTCTCTACATACTCTCTAATGGTTGCGAAGTCAAGTAATACAGTTAGTTTATTTAAAAACAGACTTAAGATACAAAATACCTTTTCCCTTGAAGGTTTCATGGTTTAAATTTAATTAACGCATATAAACCATGTGATCTTTGAAACCACGACAGAAATATGAAGTTTCATGTGTTAAGCACTAACAACTTACTCTTTCCGGAAAATCTAGCTTCTTGAAAGTATTACCAATATGTGATTCTTCTCAAAGGAACACTTTAAACAAATGCAGAAGTATAGCTTTTTTGAGGAAAAGAATATTATGCCGGGAACAATGGTGTATTGAACAATAATATAAAATTAGAGATAAGGTACACAAACAGTAAACATGTACTTTTAAAAACGGAAACTTTCTAATCTAAAGTGTATTTAATGTTTATACTGCGCATAATATCCTTGATAATGGTTTCATTAAACGCATTCTTTTTGAGGTATTTAAATAATCTTTACCCTTGTTTCGGTAGTAGCATATAATTTATGTAACAAGAAATAATTGATGTGCGTATGATATTAGACGATGAAAATACTTAATAAGAGGAATATGTATGATAAAATGTTATAAGGAAACTGCTGAAACGTATTCCCTTTGTATGTGAAAATATTTTTTTTAAAAATTTGTATCAAGTTTAATTTAGTTTGTTAAATATCAATCCCTGCAGACCCAAAAGAATGGAAATCTGATAGTTTTGCCTTTAATGTTAATCCTATATATTTTTGGGGTATATTTCTGTATTTTATAAACTACATCCTAAATGTAATATAGAACTTTAAAAACATTATTTTTATGCTTTAATTCGAATATACATGACGTGCGGATTTCGAAATTTTGCCTAGCATCCCTTAGAGTTGCAATTTCCCTTGTGCTAGAAAATATGGTGTTGGCATTGACAAATAAAGGTTTGTCGATTGGTTGGTTTCAAGAACCAACGATATGTTTTGCAACTTAAATAAATAGACACCCGATTCTTTGTAGTTTTTGTGAGGCTGATGGTAAATGTTGAATTGCGGGCCCTCTACGCCATCTTATTCCATTATATAAGGTGTCTACCTGGTGAACTCAGATCTGTGCTTGGCTGTGAATACATTGACACGAGGTTCAAACTTAACAACATTTAATGTTAAGTTTAGTGATTTAAACCATGAGACATTTAAATCACTAAACTTAACATTTAAAAGCAATCTCTACTCAAGATGAAAACACTCGCACAACACGTGCACTGGGAAAATAACTGGCCAGAGAATTCGAAAAATGAGACATGAGCTCAGGAGAAAATGGGGTTCTTCCTTTTTATTCCAACTCGCTGCATCTGCGCATAATATTCGCATCAGACTATCATATGCAAGGGGCGCAGTGGCAAGGGCAACGGGTCAGTAATATGAACGTGACTAGTTCGATACCCGTCGCTGACAAATTCCACCGCCGAGTACACTAATGACTGCTGGAGCACGAAGAATCTGTCGTGGCTGTAATGTCCTCCAAGTTCTCAAATTTACCTCTGTAGGTGCGGAGTCAAGTGTACCGGTCTCGTCACTTGACCCGGTGTCGTGGGGTACGACATATAAAAAAAAGAAAATAGAAAAGGTGCAGAAAAACCAATTAACAAACGGGACGGAAAATGGAATAGTAAAATGACGCCAGACGATACGAGAAGAATGTCGTGGGGATACGATATGTTAGGAGTTCAAAAAGGGCAGACAACCCAATTAAAGCGGAAGTCGGCGGTGCATGAGAAAATTGGAATGGCAATTGATCAGACAAAAGAACCGGATGAAGAGAAGAAATTGAAAGGAAACAATTAAGAATCGAAACAGCGAGGGAAGACATCGAGATGAAAAGGGAATTGTTGACAAAGAGAAGAGGACCCCACACATAGAAGATGTTCTGGGAAAACACATTTCCTAGAAAAATAGGAATGAGTCAAGGACGGGATTGTTCGAGTATAAAACGCCCCTCACTCTAAGTGGTGAAAGGAATTATTAGGGGAGGAACAAGCTAACGAATCAAAGTGGAATTATAAAGAAAAAGGTTGAACATGAGAGACGAATAAAAATGTAAAAGACGGGGCGTTGAAAAGATAATAAAAAATAGAGAGAGTGAGAAAAAAAAAGGGATATCATATTGATGGTGACTCTGAGAGTTGGCACCCAAAAATAGAGAGTTGTAGCCTCGTAAGCGAGAAGGCAAAAGAATATATATGGGAGATTGCGCCCCGACGTAGCTCATCGCTGTAAGCCGGCAACTCAACGATGAAAGGAGCATCAAGGAGCAGCGGAACCGATATAGATTGCCTGAACCCCGCAAGCTAGCATAGAGAATCCTCGGAGCCGACATAGATTGCCTGAACCCCGCAAGCTACCATAGAGAATCCTCGGAGCCGACATAGATTGCCTGAACCCCGCAAGCTACCATAGAGAATCCTCGGAGCCGACATAGATTGCCTGAACCCCGCAAGCTAGCATAGAGAATCCTCGGAGCCGAGATAGATTGCCCGAACCCCTGCAAGCTACCTATGAGATGATAAGAGGTGAGACTCGTAACCACGACGGAGTGCCTAACCCCCACAAGCAACGGATGGAGAACTCATCCGGCCGTTAAAGTCTGCCTATTCCTACGTTATCGAGCGAGTCCGAATAGAGACCCCAATATATTCACCTGAATATGCCAGCCAAAGTCCACTTCTGCAGTCTGCAAAAATGGAGGTAACCTTTTATTAACTATTGCCAAATTTCATGAGTTACCCGAGTCTTATATGATAGGCGGAAGTTAAGGAATAATATAGATATATTGTGTACTGAAATGATATTAATTTAAATAAATGAAATAATATAGGCAAATAATACATTGATATAGTGAGAATGTTTGTAAGTTCAAATTAATAAGAATATAATTGAATGTATACTAATATTTGTATTGTGTGAATAAATTAATGTATTGTTTAAAATCAGAGTAATGGTATCATTGCCTACCACTATAACCAATCACGACCCACCCAAGAAAAGCCTACAACACCCGGTTCTAAATTACGGGACCGGCTTGTAGGGGGTAGTTCTGGCAACCTATAAGGTGCCCCCTTAAATGAATGAACAGCAGTCTTGCGGTGTGCATACAGACGAATGTCTAGCGACAAGTGCCTCCACGTTTGAAAAAAAAGCGATAGTTGGAAAGTTCTCTTCTTCGCAGCGAAACACATCCTAACCTCATCTGGATAAAATAGGAGGAACTACAGACAAAGGAATGGGTTGCGTAATACAAAATAATCTAAAAATTATATGGGATTCTATCTGAATCGATTTTCCCCCAAAATGTATTATATGAATTGTGAGCTTAAATATGATTGAAAAAATAATCTGGATAAATGGTGTATTCTCTAGCTCTTGATGGTGCCGTATTTCATGGTTTTTAACAATTCCTTTTCTTTCTAGATTTTTATTTAATTTACACGTCTAAATTGAAAACTAAAGGAAGTAAAACGATATATGCAAAAATTTGGACTATAACTTTTTATATTTTGACTTTAGTCATCATAAAGCATCGGAGCTGTTTTACAGGGGATTCCAGCACAATGCAGAAACACGGGAAATGAACTCGCGGACGGATCTCAAAGAGAGTTGCTGCAGTAATGCAGAGCCCGTGTATGCCAATTGCATATAATTATATCAGTGCATTTATCCGGAAGAAATGGAAGTACCTATTTTATCAAGAATTATTTAGGCATCCAAACAAATTTTGAGTTGTTCATAGTGCATACATTCCAGATTTTCCAAAGAAGGATTCGGTGGCATGATCCGACATTTAACTGGTCATGCTTGTTTAGCTAAACATCTGAGCCACTAGGAAATTCAAGAGAGTCCTTTCTGTACCATTGTGATAAACCACTATTTATGAACATTTGCCTCCTGCAAACCTGTGATGAACTGTCGCCTCGAGATCTCTGTAGCAGATATTGTTAGGCAAGAGAATTGAGCAATTAATACGTTCGTGTGTCTTTGATTTTACATTTTTTCTTGTTGTTGTCCGTTTTCTTGTACCTTTAATCTTCTTTTGTTTATTGCTTTACTTTGTAAATTAAAAAAATATAGACTTTATTGCATTACGCATGAGGTAAATGTATTAACTTAAAATGTAACTAAGTTTCCTCATGTTAAACTAATAAATATCAATAATGTGCTAGAGTTAATACATTTATTAATCCCATCGACTAGACTGCTTGATCTTCGCCCGATTCGACTTCAACTTTTCAGTTCAAGATGCCATCGCTAGCCGCGAAAGACTATTCTTTTTTCCCTGAATATCGTTATAGTATCTGCAACAGGAATTCCTTATATATATATATATATATATATATATATATATATATATACGTGTGTGTGTAGTGCCCGGTATAAAGGGCTTAAGTCAAAAACAGTTATTTTAATATACCAAGTTATTGGCTTTTATACCAATCGCAGGACGATAATTTCGATTTGAGTCTTTAGTACAAAGAAATATACTATTGTATACAAAATTGACAGACTTAAATATTTTATACAAGTCAAAAGATTTTTTTATCAATACTAATAAATAGCTAAAAATCACTTTTATTTGACTTAGGCCCTTTATACCGGGCACATTATATTCAATATATATATATATATATATATATATATATATATATATATATATATATATATATATATATATATATATAAATGGAGAGAGAGAGAGAAATATCAAATTAGAGATACTTACGTCAACATAAGAATTTTCCAAAAATGTGTGCATCGTAATAATGGCCTAAGGAGTTCTAATGTCATCTTGAATGAGGTCTAGAGTCTAAAACACGACAGATGTACACTACAGTTGATATAATTCCATTTTAATATTAGAACTTGCTTAAAATCCCTTCTATCTAAAAGATGAAGGCACAGAAAAGAAAACGAAAATAAGTCATCTTTGTTGAGTTCGAGTGCTTTGTTTCTATTTAAGAATATTAGAAATTTTATTTTACATATTTTACTTACATTAAATAAAAAGGAAACTTTCTGTGTTACATTACGCTATGTGTAATGTGTCTTAACATTACGCATGTTTAACTTTAAAGGGCAGTATCTTCTAGATGTCATATAATTTGACTTTTGGTAATTCTCTTACTTAGGTTTTCCCGAACAAGAGATATCGTCTTTTCACAGATAAAGTTTTGAGCCTAGAATTCATGCCCTTTGTTAAGTCCATTATTATATGTCCATTAATGTTATGCATATGTGCATATATTCCCGTATATTCGTACACTTTGGATTTAGGGTGTATAATGTAAATATATAAAACAGGATTTGAATATAATATATGGGAAAATATTTTCGAAGAATTTTTTTATACAATGTATATGCAGTGCCCGGGATTTGGTTGTCACTGTTTGGTTGTCACTTTGGTTGCAGTTTAAGGTTTTAGTAACGACTACATTGATTTTTTTTAATGAACGAAATAGGTTTTAAAACATCTTGTTTTTAGAAGAATTTAAAACTACCGAATAATAAACTCATCATGTATAGATATCTAATTGTAGTTATCCAGGCGATGTGATTTAATTGGTTCAAAATACCTCTAAATATACGGCCTGTATATTTGGTTGATTTCTTTGGTTTTGTTTGAGCACTACGGTCATTTTTTTGCTACATGAGGACTAATTAGACCGGGACCTACAGCTTAAAGCCAC
The DNA here is from genome assembly GCA_907164885.2 of Dolomedes plantarius. Classification (NCBI taxonomy): domain Eukaryota; kingdom Metazoa; phylum Arthropoda; class Arachnida; order Araneae; family Dolomedidae; genus Dolomedes; species Dolomedes plantarius. The sequence continues at coordinate 148,538,496 of OU015498.1, read as the reverse complement.
AAACATCCATCCCAACACTGGGACTGGAACCCACAGACTCTGGTACCGAAAATCAGCGTCCTATACGTTGTGTAAGAAATGTTTTTGTTCATATGAATGATAAAATTTATATTGGCGATATGGTTGCACATAATTAATATATTACTCAAAATTAGTTTATCGTAAAAAAATTAAGTATAAATTACTTGCAAATTTTAACATACTAAGTTTGTCTTTATAACGTATTGAGTTTGTCTAACACGAGAATAATTAGATCATTTTACGTATTTGGATGTATACATAGTTTATTATTGTTTTGAAATAATTCATTCCTTTCCAGTAAGGAAAAATACGCTTAATTAATTTGACCGAAAAGGTATTATCGTTGTGTTATACAAAAGTGTATTTTATCAAAACGATTCGAACTAAAATAAAACATGAGTGATCACGTAATCAAAAAGAATATTTTGGAAATTAATTCTCTATATGTAATCTGGAGGTCAATTCGTAAATCTATCAATAAACAGAATCAAAATATCCATATATAAGGAATTTAATAATAAAGCGCTTCCAATATAAAACACAAATATTAAAAAATCGGGAGTTTTTGGCGAAACTTATGGTAAATAGTGAATGTTTCGATGTTTATCGCTATTTATTTCGCCAATCTTTATGAAATGAAATCTCAATACCGAAATTTACTTCATGATTCATTAGTAAATTTTAAAGTAGAATATCCACATTTTTTTTTCTTACTTCAAGCATACTCTTCAAGAAAATCTTCAAGCTTAAAACGGCCGGACCATGGTCGAATGGCTAGGGCGCTTGCATTCGGTATCAGAGTCTGTGGCTTCGAGTCCCACTGTTGGTATGGATGTTTCTACCCGTTCGGAATCGTCCTTTAAACCAGTAGGTGCCCGTATAAGTATCGCTCGCGTAGCAAGAAATGACCGTAGCACTCTCAATCAACTAACCAATCATAAAATAATTTTCCACACAGGCAATTAACACTAAGAAAGTGTCTAATGCACCTGCTTGGATTTTCCGAGTCTTACTTCCATGCTTTCACCTTCTTTATAAACTAAATCAGACGTTCCTTTACTTTCCTGCTTTAAAAGAGTATGATGTGTTTCTTGCCGGAGGGATTATGGAAAATCTGCGTCCGATGAACTAGCCGTAAGAGTCGCACACATCGTACAGAGGTTAGCTTCAAAAGCTTCCATGATGTGGTCTCGATATCGATTCCCGTCTAGGGCTAGGACGTTCCCGTACTGCTCTCTTAAGGCTGTTGTGTTCTAACCCTATTGGAATCGCTCTACTCAATGTTAACCTATGGAGAAAATGCGGCCAAGGATTGCCAACTTGGATTTAAAGATTTTTTTAAAAATTGTACTCCATAATAGAGAAAGAAATTTTACACCTTGGAACATTTCTCGTTTTTTTCAAAACAATGCAAATAATATTATTAGATTTTAAATTATTCGGGGAACAAATCTAACCCTATTGGATTCGCTCCCCTCAATACCTCAATGTTAACCTATGGAGAAAATTTGTTCAAGGATTTTCGACTTGGATTTAAAGATTTTTTTTTAATAAAAATTGCAAATAATATTTTAAAATTTTAATTATTCGGGGGAAAATCTGGTGTGGTGTATTTGAAACGCTCATCGATTCCTTTGGGGGGGGTCGAAATTTATAAAAAAACAGCATGAGCTTTTCTTCACCTTGAAAGAGGATATCTGCAAATACCATTTTTATTTGAGTATCGGCATTCATGTAGCTGTCAATAGTAGAAAAAATTTTGTCCATAGGTTAACACTGAGGTGAGCGAATCCAATAGGGTTATTACATAGCAGCCTTAAAGCAGTGGTTCCTAAACGTTGGTGCACGAATCACTGGTGGTCGAAGAAATGCTTCGCGAGGTCAGGAGTGAAAAAAAAAATTGGTTTCAACATTTCAAAACGACCGTGAATTTAAACAGTTTTTTTTAACTCGGAGTGTAAAAATTTTCAGTTCCGAATTTGTTGTTGAAATTCTAAAAATTCCAGTATTTTTTTCCGCTTTCTGACGTTTTGAGTATGAAAAAAAAAATCCTTGTTCTGCTTAAAATTTCTACAATATTTTCTGTGACGCAGACTCGTAACGTCACAGACATTTCACAGCATCCCTAACTTTACATCTAGGCAAAAAAATGCAAGCAAATGCATGTTGAAAAATTCTCTTTCATTTTTAAGTTTTCGTAGGCTTTATGTTTGCTGCTAAACTTTCTTTTACGTTAAATTTGTTATAGCTGTTAATGTTATTTGTAACTTTTTATTAAAGTTGTTTATAAAAAATACGGGGATAGAACTTTAATAGTGGCAACATTGGTGTAAAGCCCCCACGCAGCAGAACACAGGAAAGCAGCTTACACCCCGCGTAGGTCACATACCTGCCATAACTCAGAGCGAATGCGCTCTCCCAACAAACATCATACGCCTACGCCTACGCCTGCAGTGACAGGTTGTTTTTGTTACCGGTCTGTCTTACGAAATGATTTGTTGCATCGTACTGATGGAAGGAAAATGCTTGTTCACACACTGTGGCTGATGTGTTTGCTCGCTGGGGCTGGATAGTTCTCTACTATCCCCCATATTACCTGGACTTCAGTCCCTGTGACTTTGATCTGATCCTCAAGATGAAGGAACCGCTGTGTGGATTCCACCAGAGATTCTGCAGTCTGTAGACTGCTGCTCTATTCGAAGGATCAATAAATCGGGTAGTGCCAGCGTCATCCTGCAGCTGTGCTAAACAATGCTGGTTACTAATATGAAGGATAATAAAAGTTTCACCCCTGTGTTTCTTCTGTATACTTTGTACATACTTAGTTGCCACTATTAAAGTTCCATCCTACGTAGTTTGTTTATTCAGAAAGCAAAACTCATTTTTGCCTCTAAAAGGATTGGTTGGGAGATAGTACCCGACGATTTCTTTTGTTTGTTTCTTTGACATGTGGTCCCTGGTCAACAAAATGTTAGAAACCTCACATTTTAGGTTAGTTAGGTTAGGTTACGTTAGGTGAGTTAGGGTTTTAGAACCCTAACTAACCTAAGTCTTAAAAGGAGTTCTGTAGATTCAGCCATAGGGTCTTCCAATAATAATGTAGCTAACAAACTCGTGGTTGTTGATAGGTGTCAGGCAGTGGCGTAGCGAGGGGGGCAAGACGGCCTATCATGCGAGGGGCACCAAATGGTCCCCAAGACCATGGGGGGCGCCAAAGTGGTATCGTGGCCCGGGCGCCAGTTAACCTCACTATTCGGTTGGTCTCAGGACAAAATTCCTGCTGTGCTGTTAGAAAATAAAAATTGGCAATGGGAAACTGAAACTTAGTTAAATACTTCTACCTAAAGAAAATTTATCGTAATGACTTACACAATGGGCGAAATTTATCATTTTCTTCTAGAGTTATCAGTATGGGGGAAAATACTGTGTTATGGATTTTAATTGTAGTGTAGAATTAGAATAATAAGTGCATGAAAGAAGTTAGTACCTATCACTGAAATATGATTTGAAATACATTTCTTTTCTGTGACACTTCTCGGTTTTCTTAACAATTTAAATGAGAGAAGCTTTTCAACTGTACATATGTGTAAACTGGGGACTTTTCCGTATGAAAAAAATTTTTGTGTCGCAATAATAAATTTTTAATAGAGAAAATTATAATTAAGGCATATTTCATTGTTATTATTCGAACATAATAGCAAATAACAATATGGTTTACTTCTATGCTTTTACATGGAAAATTATAAAATTACTCTGGAATAAGAAAATATATATAGTAGTGGTACCGGTATAGATAATCTTAATGCAGTCCCAAAGGAGTGAGTGGCCTTCGGCTAAATTAAGAAAAAGCAAAATGGTATTTTTTTGTGTGGAGATTTTCGGAAAAAATAAAGATGCAATCTGTTTTGCAAGTAAATACGACATACAAATGAACAAATTAATTTTAAAAAAACTTAATATTTTCTAACATTTACATTTTTAAAACAAATATGTTCATTTCTACTATAAACGTTTATACATTTTTTTTATTTATTGCAGCTTTAAAATATCCACTTGAATATTCTTCCATTTTCAAATGTGTCACAAATAAATTAAACATTTCCTAAAAAGGGGCAATAATTTCAGCTCTTTGTATTGAAAATTTATTTTTTTGTACTTTAACGTCGAAATGCGATTCTTACTGTTTCAGAATATAAGCATTTCAGTCATAAATTCATAAAAAACAAAACACTTTCTGCTTCGCGATATTTACATTCGATTCCATATACGACATTCGGCAAAAAAAGGCTAAAAAATAAGCAAAACTCTGAAATGCTAATCTAAAAACAATATTTTCGAATCTCTTTTAAATTTTTTTGTTATTATCTACTTTCTTGCCTGCGCCGGTGTCCGTATAGCACATTTGCAAAATTCTCTGTATTTTATTGGATGAAACAGTTCCGTGGAAAACTCCTTTGCTGGCAAGTCTGAGCCATTTTGATGTTATCACCTTGATTTGATTTTTCAGTATGAAAACGAAAGTTTCTTGTGATCGAGTTTTGACCGTACAGAGAGACTCTTTCTCGCGGAGTAAATATACTTACACAACCATCAGAAATTCAATTGAGTTACACTCTGAAAAATATATATTTCTTTGTTTCTGAGAAAAAAATGTACGATATATGTAAGTGGATTTTTGAAGATTCACGACGCAGATGTTTTTAGGTTTCGGCGTTAAACGGGTACTTTTGGAAATAAAATTCCATTTTGAGCCAAACATTTAGTAACGGAATTGAGTCTCAGTTGAAATGCGTGGGATGTACAAAAGAAGTCCAAGACTGTTTTTTTCTATTTCCAATGGCAATCAATAAACGAAAACAAGAAGATAAAAAGTACAATCAGAAAAAAAAGAACAACAAGTTAGGGGGTAAAACGAAGAAGAAAACAGGACGTATTAATTGATCAATGCTCTTCTCCGCCCCAACCCCCCAATATCGGTTTCAGAGATCCCGACCCGACAGTGCCTCATAGGTCTGGAGGTAGGAAATATCCGTTACTTGTGGTTTATCCCAAACAGAATGGACTCTAGTTATGACTGCTTATTTAAACATCTTAGAACTTTCAAGTGGCTAAGATGTTTAAATAAGCAGTTATGACCATTTAACCCATTGAAGGGCACCGTTTGCACAGTGCAAACGCGTAACTCTAGTATTTTTTATTGCTTTCATTCAATGTATACCAGTTAAATGAGCAGAATATGGCTAGTACTGTCATGTGTTATCAGTTTAAAGAAGTAAAAACATTTTGCAACCTTTATAATTGGAAAAATTTTCAAGATCCTTTAGGTTGAAAAAATTCGGGAAAAAAAATCTGCACCGTGCAAACGGTGGAAGTTGTTGCCCCTGAGAGGATTAGAAGCCAGATCATGGCTACAAAATCCTTCCGTGGAAAATCCGGAGGGAGTGAACTATTAACAACCCATAACTTATTATATTTTCTATCTATTAGTTCTTCATAAAATAGGTACTTCAATTTCTTCCGGATAGATAAACTTATAAAATTATAAGCGTTCGGCCTACATGGGTGCTTCAAATCTGCAGCACATCTTTTTGCCTATCCATCAGCAGTGTGCTGGAATCCAGTGTAAAACGACTTTAAAGCTTTTGATGTCATTATGTAAATAAAGGACTGGTATTAGAGAATTTAAAGATATGAAATCCAAGACATTATGAAGCATATTTTTTCTGAAACAGTTGACGCCATAGCCCTACAAATCGTACGGAAAGCTACAGGAAAATATTCTTACACCTTTTTATTAGAAAACACCTTATTAGAAGTTATTTTAATAATTAAAATATTAAATATTAAAATATTATATTAATAGCATCGGCTGTTTCTTTGCAATTAACGAAAATTTTGATAATTTTTTACAAGACATTAAATGCTGCAACTTCTAAGATTCATGTACATGGAAATTTGCCATTTTCGGGATACAGCTAAAATTCTTTTACAGTGATGCATATCTTATTGCATTTAGAGATAGCTGAACTATTATAACGAACAGACCCACACTTCGAAATTTTTAACAGTTAATTAACTTAAGCACAAAATCTGACTACTTGGTGCCCCTTAGATTAGTGAAGCTTCGAAACCGAAATTCTAAGTTTGAATGCTCCTTAAAGATAAATCTTAGCTTTTACTTAATTTTTTTAGCTTTGATCCATTAAGTACTGTTGAAGTCTGTGTTTTACTTTTTAACTGATTTACGTCAACTTTATTACAGTTTTTCCATAGGATCTGAAGGCTATCCAAAGGGGATCCTACACATAAAAAAGTTAGAACCACAGATCTACACCCAACCTACTGTGATGACGGCAATATATCCCCCCCCCGTAACGTTTTCAGGACCATAGTACACGAAAAGGAACTATGCTGAGACTTGAAAACGCCCGGCATTCCGAGAGTCAAGGTGATTTTAATCGAAAAGACTAGAAAATAACTTTTTGTCATTCTAGGGACAGCGGTTTCTTCAGTCGAACGAGAAGTCGACGGAGGGGCAGGGCAGTCTTTCCGCTCATTTACAGATAAAGACATCGAGATGGCATCTAACTGGGTGAGCACATCGTTAAACGAAGAACGCTTCATCAAGGGGCGTTTAAGTTGACCACTTGAAAGGGAGGACCGTTAGCCCAGACAAAATGAACTGACTCTAGGTCCGCGAGAAAAATGTTGCATCACTAGATGGCAATTGGAACCTGTTACGAAGGATGACCATGCGAAGTTATTTAAACTCCGACACGATTCCGTGGAAGGAGATGGGATCGATTTTTGACGTCGGTCGGGAGGTCTGAACTGGGGTTCTCGGAGAGTTCCCAATAGAGAAGGCAGTTAATACCTGTAGATCGATACTTGGTCAAATTTTGGCTGGAGGAAATTTTGCACACGGGATGTGCAAAATCATTCATCTCTGTAAATAATTATTTATATATTTAATTGTGAATAACAGAGTTCAGACTCTATGTCCGACTCGTCTGCAGTCGATCTACAAAGTTTTAATGGCTACGTTTCAGCCAAGCTCGGTTTCGCTATCCAGTGTCCTCCGCAATGAGTCAGTATATATGAGGACCTGATGTCGAACTGGATGGGTGGCATTCCCTGCTGATGAAAGAAAGCAAGATAGTTATAGTTGCAAGTAGGCAATAAAATGGAAAAGACGATAGCGTTAGCGACGGGAAATAGCAGCGGAAACAGAAGAGTTGACAAGTGAAAGGGAACGATGGAGATTTAAGAGGCGAGAAGCCAGCTGCAAAGGGAGTAGTATATTAAAAAAGGGGTCGGGCGATGGAAACCCCGCAGTTTTACGGGACAAACCTAGTTTTTAATTGAATCCCCAAGCAAAGGAGTTCATGATAAAAGAGTGCGAAGAAAGATGCACGTGCAAAAAAATATGTTGACGCTCCCGTGAACGAGTTGAGCCAACGACAGAAATTAGATAAAAATGATTGGCTGAGGGCCAGCACCCAATAAGAGGAAAGGAAATATAAGCAAATTAAAAGTTAAGAGTATATAGAAATAGGAGAGCAGATTAATATAAAATTCTAGAGACTGACAGCAGTTAGAAAAAAAAATCGACGTCGATGATGAGCGCTTGGGAATAAAGAGATACCAGAATGCATGTTTGACCACGGAGAGTGGAGTCCCGACACCCTGGTTAGTGGATTTTCGAATCAACGGAGGGAAAGCCGATAATGAAAAGCACCTGGCCTATGTTTGGAGTTCCGATGCCCTACTGATGAATCGTCGAATCAACAGAAGAGAGTCCCCGATTGAACAATGCCCGGCGATATCCCCAACGGATATGCAGTGATCAACGAACAACAGCTAGTACAGCATAGTGGTATGTGGTCACTTATCCTATCATTTTGTGTCAGTTATCACATTGGCTCAATAGCATTGAATGAGTATAATTGCATATTATGTAGAAACGTATTAATATAGAATTCAATATTAGTTTTATTGAGTGCTAAATGATGCTTGAATAAGCATAGATTAGGAAATAGTGACGTATATAGCTGTAATGATATAGAATCCAATGTTAGTTGTAATGAGTGTAAGTTAATGTGATAATAAGTATATATTGGGAAATAGAGAAGAATAGAGATGTATTGTCACAGAATATAGTGTTAACTTTAATGAGTGTAATTTAATATTGTATATGTACTGTGTGTTAATAAATCAACGTATTATTACATGTAGATATATGCCCTGCATGCTAATTTTGACGTGCTTGTCTTAGAAAAGTTAGTTCCCACCAGGGATGGCGAACCTGTGAACCGCGGGTCACATAGTGATACGCGAATCAATTTTAGACGACACGCGAGACGATAACATTGTTTTAACATCAATTTAACTTTTGAAATTTTGATTTTCATTCGTCGTCCTGAGAGATCTATAATCTAATTTATACTAGAAATAATTTAATTTAAATAATTGTTTGAAGTTTTTTTTTTACTTTTTTCCCCTACTTTTTACTTTTTTCCCCTATTTTTACTTTTTTTCCCTACTTTTTACTTTTTTTCTAACACTATTCTTCAGTATTATAGAATGCAAAAAAAAAAATATTTGGCGAAAGATTCTACCAATTTCGTGAAATGGAGAAAACTTTACAGTTTGTCATATTACCACACAAACTTAAATTTGAAGATCTTAAATTATCCTCTTTCGATTGGCTTCAAATTGATAACTTAGAAACAGAAATGGTTGAATTTCAAAACAGTATTGTATGGACGAATAAATTTGCGGAACTAAACGTAAACTTAGAAAAAAATTACAAGATTTTGAAAATTGTGACGAATATATTTCAACAACAAGCACTAGATATATTATTTTAGCTGAATGGAACACGTTGCTCAATTCGCTGATGTCGATGAAAAACTAGGCAAGAGCTCCTTGACAATGTTTGGATCAACCCATGATTGCGAAAAGTTGTTTTCGACAATGATTTTATTAAAAGTACGAATAGAAATTGCCTCGGCATCGACTTGTCTGCTGCGTACGTACGATTAAAAGTTACAAATATCGAACCAAGTATAAATAAATTATCGTCCGAATTACAACAACAAGTGTCACATTATGTTCGATAATTCTGTACTTATTTTCTTCCTGATATTGATAGTTTTAAACAAACCATAATAAAATGTTAAATTTCTTTTTGTTTTAAATATATATCGTATAATTTTTTGAATATTCGAAGGTCTTCCGGAGGCCGAAAAATTTTTTAAAGTGACACGCGGTGTTAATTTTTACGGTTTCAAGACATTTTTTGACACGCGTTAGAAAAAGGTTCGCCATCCCTGCACTATACGATCATCGGTTAGTGAGTGATTTTTTTTTATCTAGCAATTTATTTAATTAGTGTCATGGCAAAGTATTTCAGTAAGAACATAATAACAAAAAAAGTAATTTTCAATTAAAGAAAATTCCATTACACCTGATACTACTCTGTAGCTGTAATTATTTATTTTTTCTCTATATTTATATATCATTATTTTACATCAAATTGGTATTTTTGTTGATTTGCCGTCTGTGTAACAATATGCTCCAAATTCCCTGAAGGCATCTTTTTGAATTTCGTAGAACGCATTTTGGTTCTGTTTAATATTAAACTATATTAATTTAAATTTTTATTTAAAGCAAAAAGTATGAATATATTATTCCTGAAGAAAGCTTTTTCCCCCTTCAAATATGATTAAAGATTATAAATAACATTTCCCTAATTCCCAAAGGCAAATTATTTTTAGAAACTTTTTATGAACGAAAGGGAAAATTGTGAAAATAGTTATTGTTTCAATAGCTATACTGAAAACGAAAGTTGCTTTTGATTTTGAACTTAAAATTTTCGAAAAAATTAAATTGTTCATATTTACTATGAATAATAATCTTTGTATAAAGGTACATGTTTGAGGGGATAAAATACATTACCAAATATGTATAAATAAAGAAAAAATTATTATGTCCTACCCTTATTACCTTTATCAGTTTTCATCCTTGCAATAATATATACTCAGACAGTTTTTATCTGAAAGTTAAACTCTCTAAAATGATAATTCTCACTCAAATCAGAAATTTAAAAACATAATACTTCATGAAAACTGCCACACTTTTCTTTTCAGTTCCTTTTTTTCCCGCCTCCAAGGGAATTCCTGTAAGCATTACGCTTACAGGAATCGGACATATATTTCCTCTGCAGAATGTATTGTCATAGAAAAATAAATGGGGCCATATTCCTTAAACGACTCTACCCGTTCGAAATGGTTACAATAATCGTTGCTCCTATAGTCATTGTGACATCTGCTATGTGACAGCTTTTTTTTTTCTTTTGAAGGCGTGTTCCTCATATTACAAATTACCTGAAGAATAAAGGATGAAATGTGCATTTAGGATATAAGTACGTATCTGTAAATGAGCTCCATCAAAGACATATGTTTTGGTAAGAGCTCAAAATTTTTTACAGTACTTTGCAGTTATTAATTTCAACTATTTGATGGTTTTCATTTGACGTTGTGAGCCAGGGAATGAAAGTATTTTAAACTAGCGGACAGAAATATATTTTTAAGGATTTTAGAAAAATAACATTTGTAGTTCAGTTTTTAAGAGCAGTTTTTTTTATTTAATATACAGCAAAGAAGATTATTTAGATAATAGAATTTAGTAGTATCTTTTATGTTTTCCTTTCCCTTATATGCTGATTAATTTTTTTTTTATTTACTCGAAAATTCAATAACAACAACATTCATTTAAAGTTCAAAGACATTCATTGTCCTTATATGAGGTCAGTTGGTTTTAAAGGGGGGGGGGGTCTCTCTGAGGGGAGGGGGTCAAAATTGGGGTGGCACCTAGCCAAGGCGGATTCCGACACTTGTGGTGCTATTATAAACAGGAGTAGAACTAAGCATCCCGAAGCCTATATGGACCTGGTCACAACAACAACAACAACAGATATTCATTGGCATCTGCAAGAACATGATATGCTGAAAATATTGTAAATACTTGTTATCTAGAAGTTTTAAATGAATATTAATATCTACGCAAATATATTTGAAAAATCGACGTTTATTTGCATATGCTACACGTATTGTGCCATGAGAATTTGAAGAAAATTAAGTATCTCTTGCATATTTTATAAAGCTGTGATGTGTCTATATTGATAGGGTTCTTTTGTATTATTGGTTGTCTTTGATATAGCCCAAGTGGTATTCGCTGTGTCAAGGAAATGTTTTGAGTGTGTGTTGAGATGTTTAAGCCAGATAGTTTGGGTCATGTTGCAAATTTTATGGAAAGCCATCCTAGTTTAGTGTACGTATTTTACTTACTGTGGATTCGGCGTTAGTTAATTCACGCGACTTGATTTTATTCTCTTGTCCTTTTTGGTTAATCCATTGCGGATTTGAATAAAGTATCGAATGGTGCAATTTCAACTAAGATTTCTGTCTTCTCCACAAGTTTCTACAAACAATCAGCTTTATCCTTGGACTCTGTGCCCAATTTTGTATTGAGGTGGTATTTGCTTAATATGGTAGCCGCCCTTAAGTACGTTCTTTTCTCCTTGTTTTTAGGGATTAGGTCGAAGATTTCGTTGGTATCTGTGTGTTTTTACCTTGAATGCCTTTTAAGAGTCAAGACGGAGTAACATGAAATGTTAATTTACTTTATTTTACTTAACTTTCGTCGTTTGTCATCATTAGTACAATAATTTGATATTTGATAAGTAATATATTTCTCTAAGGTGCCAGAAATTAACTCATGTTAAAAAAAACAGGTACGAGACATGAGCAAGGTACGAAGACAGACACAGAAAAAAAGCCCGGAGAAATCACTGTTCGCATGAGGGTGCCAGGAGCTTGAAATACCCGTAATTCGCCAGAATCGAACATGTGAAGGTAGGATTCAATGTCGTATGACTTTCCGAACAGGTGTGGGGTGGCGAGATAGACGCGTGATGCTGACTCATGTCTAAAAATAACTTTACCGCGCGTGCATTGAAGAGAATACAATAGTCGTTTATTTCGATTTTGAAATAGGGGCTTTGCTTTATTGAGGTAGAAAGGAATTCGGAATACGCGTTAGCTTTTCAAACGCAATTTATAATGGTGGGGCGTTTTTATTATATATATATTAATAAAAGGAAGTATTTGTGTGTGTGCTGCCTCGAGACGACTCTATGACACTTACAGCCATGAAATTCGTCACACAGATAGTGCAGAGGATGAGTACGTGGACCTCGAAACCGAATTTTAAATTTTATTACCGTTAATTTTAATTAATAAAAAATCAACAATTTTGAAGGATGACAACAGTAAATGGAAGCTGTTACATTTCCGAAAATCACTCCTCTGCATATGGCCGCCACGTTAGTCGTAACTATCAAACAGCGAGCGAAAAGATAAAAACAAATAAAAAAAAAAAGTTTCAAGTCGTATATAGAAGTTTCAAGTCATGTCCACAATAATAAATGAAAATAATAATCTTTCAAGTCAGATTTTATAATCTAAAATTTATATTTTTAGATATTTCGAAGAATTACCGTTCTATTTACAACATGTGCCTAACAGTGCTATAAGTGTTGATTACCTTACTTCCTTTCGGATTACTGTATCGACTGATTCAGGTAGGTTAAAAATTATTTTTAACTTTGCTTAAATTATTTTATAAAAAAACCATGGTAAAATTAAATTTTTTTCAAAAAGCTAATATGCATTATTTTTATTATTCATATCGCTAATTTCAGTACTCAATCGCATTTGTTATTATTTCTTAAAGTAAATTGTTGCATTTATCATGTTATCGTTCATTTGTATGAGCATCTCGAAGCCCGAATTTTAAATTTTATTCTAGAAAAAAATTTATTCATTTTTTTATGCAATATTTGGTTCTATTTGCGTTAAGGTCCGCTAAATGGCGCCACGAGAGTGATACAGTATGCTCTATATCGAGTGTGACATATACATAGTCTTCGCGCTATTTATTGTTATACCACAAAATTTAAATACCTTTATTTGATACTTTTTAGTGTTTCAATTCTCTGACAATGATTGCTGAAGGGAGCGGGTCCCTAAACCGACCGGCTAGTCTATATACATGCATACATACATACATGCATATATATATATATATATATATATATATATATATATATATATATATATATATATATATATATATATACTTTTTCTGTCTGTAGATAGAAACAAACAGAAAGAACGCTTTATACAATAGAACTTGAATAGAACTTGATTTTAAATGATAAAGATTATTATATATCGCTGCATATTATATTCAAAGGATTTCATTTATATTAAAAGTGGCAAACATACAAGAATCAACGTATTGAAAAAGTAGATGAAACATTCTAAATACAAGAAGTACGTTTTTCTTCATATCAAACGATTATTTGAGAAAATTTAGAAAAAATTGCTTCGAAAGCGATTTTTATAAGCATGATAAATGTCACATAAGGGACGGCTGAACTGCTTCTTCTCACTCTTATTTTTCAATGCATATTTAATAATGCATCTTTAAAAACACGTATTTTTGTCAATATATTTATAGTTTTCGCTGAAGTACTAAATCCATACCGGTTCGTCAAATAGTACGATAATGTTTGACTGATGTAACCTCCAAAATTATGGCAACCCAACTGTCTTTTGTGCCGCGCGGGAGGATGTTTGTTTATGAACGGAACTGTTTCAATGTAATGTTGTCTTTCTGTGTCTTAAATATATAACATAAACATTATTCACACATTTGCGGAGTTCAAAAATTATTTTTTAGTTTGATATCTGTATTTTTCAGAAGAAAAAATGAAGTTTTGAAGTGGGTGTGGCGGATATTTGCGGCTAATTAAATTCAAGTTGAATATCATAAAAGTTAAATTTATATAAAAATTGGCATTTTTTGATGATTCTGTTTTTAAAATAATGATAATTCTAACTTTATAATATTTTCATATTATATTATTATTATTTTTTAATTAAAAAAAAAGACTTTTTGAGGGTCGTTTAAAAATTTAAGCAAAGTTTTTAATTACAGTTAAATTTTTCTCAAAAATCGCATTTCTACATTTTTGCCTTTTTATGAAGCTCATTACAACATATTGAAACAGCGCGAGCAGCATGATATCAAAATACTTTAGACATGCGTTTCATAATATGTCAAACTATTGTTAGACAGGCACAGCCGGCGGGTTTATTTCAAACTTCTCAGCCGCTATCTTGTAAACTTAGTACAATCCTTGCCTTTGATGAAATATAATAATGGAACAGAATACTCGCCGATTCCCAGCCTTACTTATACCTTGGAACATAAAATCGCCGGAAAAGAGGTCTAAGTTTATTTGTATATATCTATTAGGTTTACAAGAATAATCTAAACTATCTAAAACTGCAAAATTTTGAAAAATACGTTTGGTACCAATTTTTCACCATCCTGTGATTGCAAATGCAAATTTATAGTTTATGTACATACCACAGCCTTAGATGGAATTAAATGCAGTTAAATGTTTCTCTTTAAAGATAGGTTATAGTATGTATGGTAATAAACGAATGTAAAATATGTTATATACCTTTTATGCGTGGGAAATTTAGGAGATCAAATTTAATAATTAATGCTCCTCTACAGAATTTCTAATGAGGATAAGAATGGCCAGTCCCGCCTACTGAGATGAGAAGTCCGGATCCCTTCCGTAACACATTTTAAATTGCTAAAATTTCGATAAAATAGGGTCTCTCGAATATTTTTCTCCCAAAAAGAGATTATAGTTTAAAGTTACTTTTTGACTGACTGACTGACAGATAACGCACAGGACCTAAAGGGCTGAAATTTTGCATGTCGATTCTTCTTATAGTGTAGGGATGCAATAAGAAAGATTCTTGAAAAATTCTTCTTAGTTATTTTTAAATTAAATTTTTAAGCTGTTTTTGGAAAATCTTTTAAGTTTTCATTTAAAATCATAATCTGAGGGTTATAAAATTTATACCAACAGAAAGATCATAAAAATTCCTTTAAAATGAAATTTTTTTCGAATCTTTACCTACATATTTTGATTTTTGGTGAATTTTTAAAAATTAATTTTTAGAATTTAATTTATTAAATGTTGATCACGAGATTTCTTCTTTTTTTTTCATACTTTAAATTAATTTTGCGTCACGTGCATAACAGCGAAATAAATTGACAAAACAATATTAAAATACAGTAAAAGATAAAATTTGACCACTAGACTAATTGAGATGGAAGTTTTTTAAGAATTTAATTCAAAATTGGTTGAGGAAGTTTTGGTAATTAACGAGGAAAATGTTCCTCAAAATGTACTATATTAACTGTGAGTATGTTTCACCATGACAAAATTTAAGTCTCACGACGAAACTTTAAAATACGCTGGCGTAGATTTAAGAGAAAACTGTTTCTCCCGCGGTTAGTTTTACGTAGCTTGCTCGTACCTTGCTTACGTAGTTTGAGTCCGCGAACTTATGAGCCTGGTACTATTAGTTCCACCCAATGAAAAAAAAAACATTGTTTATAAAAAAATCCTCTAAAAAGAAATTTCATTATTTTTTAATTGTAATTATCCTAAAATGTACATCATAGCGAAGCAGGGGTGTTCAGCTAGTTACTGATGATCAAATAACAATGGTATTTTAGAAAACCTAAACATCTCTTCGTAATTATGTGTTTTCTCTTTTTTTTCAGTATTGTTTATCAATGAAATTATTTGCTTAGAAAACAGAGTATACCCTTCTAACCCGAACTAAATTCGGTTTTCCTTTAAAAAAATGAAAATAATACATAAAGGAATTTTTATTCTATTACATCTTACAATTTAAAAAATAACCTTGAAATGCAAGTTTGCAATTAGTGAGAGCGTATTCTGTCTTTTCCTAGGTTAACCTTAAGCAGAATGAATTCCATTTGGCGGCTACCCAGCACCTTTAACCCATTTAAGACTGGCGTTGCGAAAACGCAAAATTAATTTCTGTATTTTTTAAAGGCATGTTCTCAGTAACATTTTATTTTATTAGCTATACTTTAATTGATCATAATAAGTTTTTTTTCCACATTTGCTCGCTTTTAGTACTTGCAAAAAGTTGTATTTTCTGGTGTTTTGAAAGGGAAAAAATGACTAATTTCAAATAATCTATATATATAAAACGCGTAGGTATGCGTCACAAAAATCAACGATATTAATACATTTCGAATGGCAACGGCTGCAACTTCCAGATGTAAACATTAGTGGCCAACCGCGTGTGTGCGATAGCACGTAATTTGGTACAATTTAATTGCCGTATTTTACTCGTGAATAATCTTAATTTATTCACGAGATAATTTTAATATATCCATTTGTTCCATCGGTTTGTCTAAATTTATGTAAGAGAACAAACTTTTGACAAAATATGTTTAGACCTATCAAATCCAGTGTTTAGTCATGGACAGGTGTATGCAAGTTTATCTACAGTCCGTTCTTTTGATTCTGTCACTGTAGTATCTCCTACTTTTGAAATACTCAACTGTGTATATCAAGAAGTTTTAGGAATAGCATAGTAAAATATTAAGAATTGCTTTATAATACCTTAATAGTAAGTAAGAGTTAGTTTTCTACACTTTTTTTAATACTTGCTGTATTTTTACTCCATTTTATAAGAGAAGAAATTTTCCTAACAATTTTTAATTTGATATGATTAAGTGTAGATATATGAATTGTGAACAATAGTACATACAGAGGGTGATTTAATCCACACTATATTTTAGTACTTGCTGAATTTTTACTACTATTTTTAAGTGAAAAAAAGTTTCCCCCAACAATTTCTTATTCGATGTCATCATGATAAAGTGTAGATATCTTAATTTTGAAAAATGATACATACAGAGAGGGATGTCATTTTTAAAATCATTGGTGCTGGGTTTCTCAGTATTACCTTTGACTCTGTTCTGAAGTAATGGGAATTCACATTTTTTAATCACGATGTTTTTGAATCAGCGTTATAGAGAATTTTGTAATGATTATACATTTTTTGGTTGAGATCCCACTAACCCTTTAGAACGTATATTTATGATGACAGGTAATGGTAACATTCCTTATATAGGTTTATTTTAGTTGAGTTGATTCGCAAAACAAAGTATGAAACTAAAGGCTACCATGCTGGTCGCGCAGGGCTAATAACCTTAGATAGTAGCACATGTTAAATTTCCGATTTGATGCTTGTCCCGAGTTTACTAGAGACTAAAGAACAAAATGGCTTCAACAGGTAAGGCATAATTTTTGTTTTTATGTTTCTCAATTCTTATTTTTAAAAATGTTGCGAAAATGCAACATCAGTCCAATGTGTATTGTGTATGATTTTGATATGCGGCCTACTTTTTACTCAGTAGATTGGTATTTTTTTCATTTCAGAAAAGTTTGTTTCTAGAAAAAAGCGATTTTTGTATTACTGTATGTAATAATTACTGTAAACAATTACTGTATGTAATAAGTGTAATGTACTTCTTCATGCGAAATGTTTCAAAGAGTTTAAAATGTTTAAAAAAAAGTTTATAATTTTAAATTTTTATATTTTTAAAATTTTTATACCGCTTTGGACTGAAGTTGCGAAAACGCACCATTTTGTAGCTCTCGTAAAAATAAATTTAATTTTATGGAAACAACTTATTTGTGTAATTAATGTTCTAAGAAGTGTTAAAAAACTGTTTGGTGCATTTCTAATAAAGGAAACATCCAGCGGTCCTAAATGTGTTAATGAATTTTGCACTGTTCGCTTCTGTGAGGAGATGAGACAAATAAATCATCTATCTGGATGATTTTTTTCTTAAGAAGTAGAATCCTTTAAGCCGCCCACTTGGCATAGTGGATAGCGTCTTGGCATTCCACGTCGTGGGCTTCGGTACGCTTGGCTGTCATTTGGGGTAAAGTCAATCTTCCGCCTGAAATCGGAACCCTATCTCAAAAGGAAAGCTGAGAAAATACCACTGTCCATCGCCGAGCTCATCATCTGCGTAATGATAAATTTCCTTTGTGTTGGTGGATTTCTTTCTGTACATATTGCCTTCTTATGTACTGCGGCCTTGCGGCCTTGCGACCTCCTCTACTGAGGCCCCAGGGACATAAACAACAACAGAATCCTTTCAGAATCAAACCCTCACATGGCTGCAATCAGAAAATAAATGAGGCGCTGCCGTTGAAAAGGAGGTAAGTGCCAAAATTTCCGAAAAGTATTTTTTTCACTGATGCAATGGTATGCTCCAAGGCTAATAGCGTGGAAAAGAAGGTAGGTGCCTAGCTAGTTTGGTTTAAAAAGAAAAGACAAAACCTTTGTGCTCGAGGAATAAACAGGAAATCCAACATAAATGAAGCAAAAATAGCAGTAAGGTGCAATTTTGTGCAACTTCGAAACGGCCGTATGCAAAATTGCACCTTACTGCTATTTGTGCTTTATTTACGTGAGATTTCCTGTTTATTAGTTTAGTTTAGTTCTGATCGTCACCAAGAGATGGCGGTAGAGCCAAGTCAATAGTGGGTGGCATTGATAAGAAGGGAAGATCCAACGTTCTGTAACCTTTCTTTAGTTTGTCACAACCAAATTGAGGTTTCTCTTTAAAGTTGTAGAAACTACTTTTTCGTCCAGTTTCTTTCTTAGAATTGTTGACTATTAGATTTCGTATTCGCATTTCCTTTTAAAGCCTTTTCCAGTCTTTTTTAAATTTGAATAATAGATGAAAACAACTTTTTTTTCAATTTCCCTATTGCAACATGTTTCGGGTCATAAACACCTTATCAAGCAATGAGTTGTGTTCAGAACAATGGATCAGTCTCCCTTGAAGAGTAGATAACAACTTCAAGAAAAATAAATTGAAGAAAAAGTTGTTTTCATCTTTATTCAAATATAATCAAGACTGGAAAATGCTTAAGGTATCCGAAGACCTTTTAAACGTATTTTTTGGTCAAAACATCAATTTTTAAATTTTAGTGTATAAGTCTGTTCTTTTATCTTTCCATATCTGTTTAAATTTTGTTTCTACCTTGTTTAGAGCATAAGTTACAAGCATTTTAATGTTGCTCGGTAACAACATTTTTAAACCAGAAGGAGCATTCCGCTAACCGGACCTCCTAAAAGTTTTTCGTAAAATATCATTTTTGCCCCTTATCCCCTTTTAAACGCCAACGCTTCAAATAGTTCTAATTACCCTTAGTTTCCCGAGGATTATTAAAGTACATCAGCATTTTGTTTTCAAATGCGGAGGCTCTTTGTCGGATAGACAATCGCTTGTTGTTACTCACCACAGTTTTTGCTGACCATTTCATTATGGGATCACGATATAGGAGGACCAGTATTGCTCCCTATGAAGAAACGACACGAACGGAGGTATTTTAGGGGCGCGCGCCGGAATTCGATCTGAGCACCCTCAGCACCGAAAGCCAGCGTGCTACATCAGCATTTGTGGCAGGGTGAAAATCCTACCATAATAATAATATTCTTTGTTTGGGATATATAATTGCATTCACACTTATAAGAAGTTAGGGCAATTAGTGATTATATAATTGCTCCTCCCTTCCTTATGATTTACTAAAATTCCGGTCTTATGTTTCGATCATTACGCCACGCAAACTTTCTATAATCTCCCTTAATGAATGTACATATTTAGTTATACTATGGTACTTAAATATAAAAACACGTATGTTGCAGTTTGTCCTTTTTACTCATGCTGTGTTATAGAGGTACAATGTGAAAGCTGAAAAAATATTGGTCAATGAGAGAAAAATTATTTTAAATTTAGTAATTCACATGAAAATGCGGTTTCTGAAACAATATACACATTACAGACAATCCAAAATTGTCTCCACATTGTTAGCACAGATGAATTATTTTGAACGAGGAATGAAAAAAACCCTCCAGGAACACGTATCAGGACCCAAGATGTAAAATGTTTTCACCACCGAAACGTATAGAGAATTTTTAAAACTGATATATTCGCACATTTTTTTTGACATAAAAGGCTCCACAAGCTAAAACGAAAGAGATATATCAAAGTACAAACCTGAAAGGAAAAAGATATTTTAAACTTTAACAGATAGTCTCTGAAATGTATTACATTTTTCTAAAAAAAAAATACCGATGCTTAAATGCCGTAAGTGGCAGGATCCATGTGTCACAGAAAATGATATCTCTTACTGATATATAAATTGATGTTGGAAGGGATATCGAAGTGTGATGAGGTGATTACACACTAGACAGGCCATTTTTACACACTGCATTATTTCAAGATCGAAATCTATAATGCTATGGGATTTTCAACTTGGATTTCCGCCAGTATGAAAATCCATG
Source organism: Dolomedes plantarius (assembly GCA_907164885.2). NCBI lineage: Eukaryota > Metazoa > Arthropoda > Arachnida > Araneae > Dolomedidae > Dolomedes > Dolomedes plantarius. Next base: position 148,518,127 of record OU015498.1, on the reverse strand, counting down.
CTTCAGTAGATCTGAAAATATTAAACGGTAAACAAAGATAACAAAATAAGTGTTGGGAATGTTTTTTTCTTTGAATTTGTTCCCCCATAATGATAATTTTATTCTTAGCGATGGAAATTATTTTTTATTTTGCTATATGTTAGTGTTTCAGATATATATCTGATTCAATGCGCGTATGTAATATCATGGTTGCTAAATTACGATAACCAAATCTTTCCTGAGATTTTTATTCTTTTCATAAAAATATGAAAACAATAAATTATTTAATGTAGAAATTTTTTATAGCAAAAATTAACATTACTGTAAAAAAGTGATTAGTGATTAGAAATCATGCGCAATTAAAAATGCCCCAAATATGAGTAATAAAAGTATTCAATAATATTTCAGACTATTTATTTTTTCATGGACTCTTTAAATAAAATTTCAAACATCAATCTTAAAAAAAGCAGTTTCTGCCTATTTAAGATACTGATAAATAGTACTACAAGTAAATACAGAATTCTCTCGAGTGTTTATTCAAAAAGTTCTTTTAAGTTATTCATCATAATATATTGAACAAGAAAAAGAAATTAAAATGAATTTCAAGGGATGTGATTAAGAATGAACTGTAGTAATTTATTACATACTTTATACTAATATCCTTTATTCTGATATCATCAAGGAATTATATCAGATCCTAGGAAAGATAAAGCTCTTGAGTTACCATGCATCAAAAGGAAATCGATTATATGAAACTTTCTGCAGAGTACCTGAAATTGGGAGATTTGAGAGTAGAAAATGAATTTTGAAATGATAAAATGTGTATGTAAAACTACATGTCTTTTACTTTAACTTTTTTTTCCTGAGGCTAATATTGTAAATTTAAATAACTTTTAATTTGAAAATGAATTACTAATTGCATTTGTTTATTTTTCGGATCGCATGAAATTAAAATAACACTTATGACATTTTGTTATAGAATATTAAAATTTAACCTTAATGTTCCTTCTTGTTTTTTTCCATAAACCTCAATACCCATATTTGGCAACTCCGAAGGTATTTTAAATATGCGTCTCAAAATCGAGAATTTCTGAACATAAAAGTTGTGTTGGTAGTATGATGGGAAAGAACTTCGATCCAGTATGTATAAATGGTTTTTTCAGTGTCCTGTTTTTCGTCAAATAAATCATGGTAAATAGTACGAAATCTATTTACCAAGTTAAAAAGATTTCGTATAAATAAGAAAATATATTTTCTTATCTAACAGAATAATATAAGTGTATTACATTCTGTTATAATTGTTCTCGAGTCATACTTTTTAGAACTAAGGTTCTAGATTGAAGAAGAAAAACTCGTGAAAACAAAAAACTTTATATTATTTTATTTATTGTGTTTTATGGCAACTACTATTTATTTTTACCATTGTCTTGACACCTGAGAGTGCAGAGTAACAATTCTCAGAGGGACATTTCCAATTTTATTGACAGACAAATATATAGTTCCTCTGAGACGATTCAAGGAAAAAAGTGTAACATATATTGACGGTTTTTAAAATTGCGCATCATGATCAATATGCCAGATTGACAAAATATTCCTGAAGTATTCTTGGAATTAGAAAAGCCGGGCATTAAAAATCTTATAATATTTGAATTGTTGGATTTATAGAATGTCAATTTATCTTCGACAGGGCGCAAATGGTTAATATCGCAGTCTATATAGAAATTCAGAGAAAGCCTCAAAACTATCTAGGACCATATTAAAAATTCCTCTAATAAAGCAGGAGTACATCAGCAGAATGGATCTCAACTGCCTAATAAATGTTTAGCCGACCAAGCGTTGTAGCTGAAGTCTGTTGGACTTCAAACCCAGGTAGATTGTTACACTGAGGTTTGATTTTCAGTTTACGAAATTGTTGATCATGTTGAAAAAAATTTCCTTTTTGATGGAGTCAGTGGTTATAAAAATTTAAGACACTGAAGAGATTGAGACAAATACATGTAAGGACGTATTACCTGCATACTGTGACGCCGCTTCATAAAACCACTGTAAATAATTTTTTTGTGATACAGTGAAATATTAACGTATCTAGTTATGTAAGCACACATTGCTTGCTGTCATATGTTGTGCGAAGAGTTATCTTACGAATTAAAGATCGTAAAGCTCCTCGAAAGTAGATTTTGGACTAATGAATCTAACTGGATCATGCTCACTGAATAATCTCAGTTTATATTGTAATATGTCGGCCAAATCCTTATTGAAGAAGCTATGCTAATACCCTCTAGATATATTATTGACTTAAAATCTTATTGACTTGGCTACTGAGTTTAAATCTTATTACAGCCTTGTTTTAGATATGTTTGGCCGTCTATAAACCCTAATTGAGGTTCTAGAGCTTAAGGAATGGCGTGTGAGGACATAAAAGTCATTAAGGGGTCAAACATTGAGATCCGACGGAAAAAAGTATAAAGGTACCAAAATATTAGATTCAAACTTAGCTTAATTGTCTGGAATCAGTATCACAAAATGCCACACTAATGGTAAATCAAGTAGAAAGGGTAAGCGAGTATGCCTTGATGAAACAGGACATCGGTATAAACCGGCTGTCAACTGCTTACACCAGGGATGTCAAACTCGCGGCCCGCGACGAACATTTTTGCGGCCCAGCCAATATATTGGCACACAATAATATATATTAAAATGCCGACGCAGAATTATAATAACATAGGAAGAATTAGCTAAATGTTTTCTTAATTATACTCTTTTTTGCTATTATTAAACAAAATGCGTATATTTATGTTGAATATACTGTAATTAGGTAAATAAACATACGTTTGTATTAATATTGATTTTTTTTGCGGCCCACCTATAATTAAACCTTGTTTGTTCGGTCCAAGTTAGCCTTTGAGTTTGACACCCCTGGCTTACACGCTTGACATTAGGCAAGCTAAGTTCAAGAGTGACGTAACCTAATGGGAGTTTGGTAGCTTCTAGTTTCGCTTTGTATCGGCTTAAGCAAACGGATGCCAGTTCAGAAAGAAAACTAAATATTGGACGTCCTCTACAGAAACATTACACTATATTAATATTTGTCACTTTTTTAAAGAAGGATTGTGCCAGATCCTGCGATATTTTTATTTGTTGGAGCTTCTTAGAAAGTTGGAGCTTTATGTGCCACTTTTTCTAAGAGTGCTACACCACTAAAGAGTGCTAGATTTGCTTTCGTCAATATTCTACTGAATTTCCACTAATCTCTTTTGCTAATCATTTGCATTTTATTTTTCAGATTAACAAGTAGAAACATTTCATCGCTTGAAATGAAAACTGTTAATACTTTCCCAATTAAAAGAAATAACAGTGTCAAATAGACTTAATTAAAGGGGATTATTTATCGTTGGGAGGTCAACTACTCATAAGAATGTTTATAAACAATATAGATTTTTTTAATTGTACATTTTGTATTAGTTCTCGATAAGTCAGTTAATTCAAGATTAAATGACTTATCGTTAAGACAGCTCCGTTTATTTCCGTACCCTTATATTTAGCATTTGGAAAGTAACTTTTTCATCATACTAGAGCTATTTCTGGGAACAATATTTTATAAATCCATAATCCATACTTGGAAGTACTTAAATTAAAGAACATCGCTTGAGGAAAAAAGTAATATCAGAAACCTTCAACTTTCGTTAATCAGATTAACTTCATTTCTTTATTTATTGGATTACTTTCTAAACGATGGTTTTAATAAATAATCACACCGAAACGTCACACATAAATACAAGAAATATTTTTAAATATACACTTTTTTTTAACCTAATCTTATATGTCAAGTAAATAATATTTGTAGCTTATTTCTATTACAAATTACACTTAGTTTTGCCTCCATAAAATTGATATTATTCGCTCAATTGTTTCATTATCATTTTTTCACTGGTTATGCATGCTAAGGTTTCTCAGTAAATTCATCTCCATTTTGTAAGTTTGAAATCTGCTTTAATTTTTTGACTCCTTAATTGCCTTATTTCAAAGCAAAGCACCTATCCACACAATAAAAACATAATCTAAATATGTATATCACTATAACTTGGAGATATTCAATCACTGTATCCAGCTATCGGTATTTTCTACTACAGGTTAGAAAAGGTATATGTTTAAATTATGTTTTCTGCACTAGGAGATATATCTTAACCCTTTCAGTGGCACCGCTTGCACGGTGCAGATTCTTTTCTCGATTATTTTTTTAACACTAGAACCGCCGTCAAAAACGTATACGTAGAACCGCCGAAGCGGTCATTTTTACCGATGTGGTCTACAGTGCTTTATTAAAGCTTACTTGCCATTTTTAGGTCTTAATATCGTTTATTTCTATTATTATCAGTATTTCCAATATTATAAGTTATAATTATTTCTATAATAACAAAGGTTTTTCATGAGAAATGGTATACACTTTTTAAAGAAATTTATATAAAAACAAAAAGTTATGAATGAAATTAAACACTGTGCAATATAGTATTCCCATTATATTTTATACAAATTAATACAAATGATACAATTAATAAAAATGATACAATTGATAGAAATTACACAGTTAATAAAAATGACGCAATTAATTATAATGATGCACATTTATAGATATCAATTTCTGATGGGAATTACTAACAATTCCTAGTAAATAGAAATTAACTGAATGGATATAGCTATGTAGAGTTAACGCATACATAGCTCATATTATACTAAAGCTACATTTCTTCTTCCCTGTGGAATAAAATCAAGCATACTATGTGTTTTTTTGATTAAAATAAAGTTAAAATGTTTCCCAAAATTTAGAAAATATACAGCATGTATGTAAATGAACTAAACAATGTCTTTCACACAATTTTCACAAAAAATCTTTTTCACCATTTTAGCAGTGCATTTGCCGCAAGTTAGTTTCCTGTAAACTTCACACTTGTCCATTTTTATATTCCCTTTGCAACTAGAATTTTGGCACCCATTCTCTTTTTAGCTTCTTTATAACTAGTAAGTGAGGATGTATAAATTAAATCTTCAATGCTGTCATCGAATTTGCATATGATTCTAGCAGTTCGGATCTTAATTGCTAAAGAATGTCACGCCGTCGAATGTTATTTCCAGTGACTTTCTTATATAGTATCTAAGAATTAATGCCCGCTAGATCAAGCACATTATAAAATACATAAAGAGGCCAACGACTAGAACAAGCTTTTGCGGAATGCTTCCGTGTCATTTGGTCGTACATGTCAACTGCAAATTTTGTTCAATTATCGAACTTTACAGTTTCTCGTAAGTGTTTCCCATCAGTTACCACTGTAACTGATGAATGTAGGGAACTTAATAGTAAAACATTTTTGTTCTTGTTTCCTTGATAAACTGTCAAAATTATATCTTCTCTGGCAAGAATTTTGCTGCTGAATAAGGCATGTTTCTCGCTTTTTATGGCCTGAAGAATTTATTTTTTTCCGAGATTGACTGCTGTCAACAATGCTTGTTATCATTGACTTCAGCTTTTCTGCAAGACGCAGTGAAGTAAAGAAGTTATCTGTTGTAATGTGTCATAGGGATATAACAATAATGTCACGGCCAGGGGCAGCAAAATCGAGAAATACGGACAAAGTAACATAATTGCGAAGTGTAAGGGAGAAGCAGGTCTAAGAAGCAAATGGCTGACAATAAATCTAAACTGCTAAAGATAAAACTAAAAGATAAAAGTGCTGTAGAATGAATGGTAACGAAGAGAAGAAAAAATAGAAAGGAAGACTGAAAATTTATGAGGGCTATAAAACAGAACACGTGTTTCATGATGTCGGAGCATGGGAAAAAGTGCATGGGAAAAAAAAAGGAGAATTTTATAAATCCCGCCCTCATTGCGGATTGGTGAAAGGGGATGCAGAAAAGGCAGACAGGGACGAATTGTGATGACCTATAATAATAATATGGCCAATGGAATGGAGAAGAGGTGGAGCCGGCAGAAATTAGAGAAAAATAATATGAAATAATATGAGGAAGCAAAAAGACAGACAGGACACTGAGAGAGTTAGAAGTCAGAATCAGAAGTAGCAGCCACCCAGCTAGTAAAAAGTACGATGTGCGCCTGATGATGATTTAAGCCGTGACTGATGCCAGCAGAGATGTCAGATGACTGCACCCCATTGCCCAATGCCGTGCGCATAGATTGACTAAAGGAGCCCTGTATTCCACCGTAGACGTATCCAGTACCAGTGAGGTGCCCAATGCCGTGCGCATAGATTGACTAAAGGAGCCCTGTACTCCACCGTAGACGTATCCAGTACCAGTGAGGTGTGAATGAAAAGAGGCCGTTATAGCTCCGTGCCCGATGTCCACAACGACGAGCCAATTATCATCTGTAAAGGTACGGTCCCTTTATTTCCTCTGCATATTATACCGTCATTGCTTCTCGTAGCGTAGCCTTCATTAACTTAATAATATAGAGCGCGGTAGTGAAGTAATCATGTAATGGTAGTTAGCGAAAAATAAATGATAATTCGCATAATGAATTAATTCGAGTAATGATCTTGTAGTGAATGAAATAAATGTATGTGTAGATGAAGTATGACCTGTTTTGTAGGAATGTATTATATTATATCATTTATGTTAATCAATAAATTAATTGGTCATATAAAACCAGAGTTGTTTCCTTCATTTGGGAATCACAATGCAATGAAATGTACAAATTAATTATATTCAGAAAATCATTGACTTATTAAAAGATAAATATTAAAATATAAATAAAAAGTACTAATTACCCACCAATTTTCACCGTCATATAATGTTGTAATCTTTCTGGAAGTATGGTTTCATTAGATGAAGAACAACATATTCAGATAAACTTTGATTCCTTGATCGGTCGTCATTTTTATCTGAGTAAGGGAATCCACCCAGTAAATATTTTGTTCTATCAGCTGCCAATAGCCAAAACTTTATGCCAAATTTATCAGGCTTCTGTGGCATATACTGTAAGAACTTGCATCTTGCTTTGGTTGAAAAAAGCTTCTCATCGATCGTAAGGTTTTCTCCTCGATTATAATTAGAAATACAGTTCTCAATAAATGGATTCCATATTTCGGATACTAATGAGAATTTATCATCTGCAAGGCATTGTTTTCTGGTTGACTTTATTTCAAATCGTATATATCTCATTATTTCACGAAATCGATTTCGAGACATGGTTTGAGGAAATATACGAATTTCCCATAAATTATCCCACATACTTTCTAATTCAAATGTTCCTCTCGCCTCAAATGTTCCTCTCGCATATAATAGGCATCCAATAAGTGCATTAAATTCTTCTAGCGACATTTAATAGGTGAAATATACCTTAAAAATGACTACGGTCATTTTGACTGCTCCGGTGGTTCTAGGTATAGTACCCCATACTCCATAAATTTTGGCTAAATGGAAAATTTATCACCGGGATATCATAACTTACTGTATTTTAGGAAAAGTCAAATCAGCTGAAATTTACACTCTTGACAGAAACAAATTGGTACGAAGTGAAAGTTTCAAAACGGTCAAAATGACCGCCTTTGCGGTTCTAGTGTAAAACTAAAACATCTTGAAAAAATTTCCACTTAAAGGTTGTAAAATGTTTTTACTTCTTTAAACTGATAACAGATGGCAGCACTTGCCATGTTCTGCTCAAATTAACTTTGAATGCATTGAATGCAAGGAGAAAAAAGACGAGATTTACCGTTTGCACTGTACAAACGGTGCCCGTTAAAGTGTTAAAATACAATCCGCATGCATTTTATCAAATATATGTAAACATGTTTTAAAAGTTTTAATTTTGTAGTGATAGTCGTCAGTAATTCAATGCCTTGTAAAAATTAACTGCGGAAAATTAAAATGTCATTTGTAATTTGTTCATAAGGGCATTTCTGGCTAATGCTCCTCGATCGGACGATGAATTATTAATCTGTTCGAAACACGTGTCATCCCTTTAGTTATATTGGGAATTTTCAGAAGTTGTTCGCTTCCATTTGCCTTTCTCAAGTCCTTGTAAGTCATAAGAGCTAGTTTTGCAATGTTTATCGTCACATGTAAAAAAAACTGGAATTAGAAATTTTGCCTTTCTAATGTGAGATTAAGAAAATATTAATAGCAAAATCCCCCACAACTTAGCAGTGGGATGAATATCTGAGATAAGTCATATACAGTCATAACTGTCAACCCCAAGATCCAGTCCCCCCGACCGCAGTCCTTCTTCGCTGATGGAAAGCAAATGTCAGAAAGGCTAGGTTGAAGACATTTGGACCATCACTTGTGAATCCAAGTCCCACGGTTGGCATTGATGTTTGTAGCCATTCGGAGCCAGTTTTAAATAGAAGGTCTCTGTCTGATTAACTAAAGTGTAGCAAAATATGATCGCGTTCTAAACCAAACTAGCCTGCTTCTCTTTATTCGAATTGTAGCTATGGCAAGTCTGCATCCGAATCCCTCTGTAGGCGACCGTTAACAATATTTTACTTTCTGAAGAAGTTGCCGGGCAACTTCTTCAGAGTTCTATTTTCAATGCTAAATTTACGTAATAAATATTTTTCAGAATGAAATTAAAAGCTGTTTCAATCTCAAGTTTCATCTGCAAGCAAATCGTAATGGTATTATTTCCTTTCTTTTTTCTGGCAGTCTTTCTTCATTTAATTTAATTCGAATATTCTTTCATGTATGTGTTAAAAAAAATTTATCATTGTACAAACTCTTTAAGTTTCTATTATTTTATAATGGCTACAACATTTTTGTAGCAATAGAAGATTATAAAATACGAAATGTGTTTTATGGTGTTTTACCAACATGACTTGTATTAATAATAATTTAGTTCCATAAAGTGTTGCAAATGAAATTTTTTTCGTTTCCTTATATTCAGAAACATTTAGTGCCACGCGCACATGACCGAGAGGTTAAAACTGTATATCAGTATAATATTATACATAGTACATGTTATATACAAAGTATATTGTTAATTTCTACTGCGTGCTAAACTGCGATTCTAATGTATTTAATATACGCTTTATAGTAGATAAATTATAAACAATAATGTACAATATTATATAATCCAGCTGCATTGAACAACTTTTCTTCGACCATAAATTTTAGATAATGTAACCCTTTCTATGTGAATTAAAGTGTTCATCCGAAAGTTTGAAATATTGTATTTTTCAAGAAATATCAGCATAAGCGTGATAAATAAATGGGGAACAAACTTTGATGTAAAGAACGTTCTACTTTCATAAAATGTGAAGGTACTCTAAAAAAGTTTACAAGTCTTTGAGTTTCTTATAAGTATAAAGAACGGGGATATATACTGGGACAGGTGGTTTTATTTGTTGGTAGAACAATTTATCTACCCTTACCAAAAAAAAGGAAGAAAAATTTAGGACGAGTGATATTTTTATTTGTATTTTTATTATACGGTACCTGTTAAAAATCACACCCTTTGTTGCAACTGTATGGTCTTGGAAAAAAAGCTTTGACGTGTTCCGACAAATGACTCAAGAAACAGGGAAAAAATGTTGTTGATAGAAACATTTTTTATTTAAAACTAGCAATACTAGAAATATTTCACTTTTAATGTACGTAAAATACAGATAAGAAAATCTGGCAGAAAGCTAAATGAATATAAAGTGAGATTTTAAATTTTGCATTTAGAAGAAAAATATTAAAGTAGTAAAAAAAATTATCAATTTTAAAATAAAAATATTTCTGGATTTGTTAACTTTTCTGCATATCTATTTATGAACATTTTAATATTATGTTTAGAATGCAGTAAACTAAACCCAATATCATTAAATCGATTTTTCAAATTCATAATTCACTTATAAATGAAAAATTGATAGTTAAACGAACATTGATTAGTTTTTACTACTTTTAATCAATACAGGTTCAATAATTCACGGACCTTTTTCACCTAATTTTTTTTTGTAGTTTTTCTTATTTTGACTTTCAATTTTTACGAATTTACTTTTCTTATCTTACTTTATTAAGTTTGGATGAGTTCTTTATCTTATTCTACTTTAAAAGATGAATATAGAACCCCAGTTTAAAAATAATCTATCCTTCAGAAGATCAACAGTGTAACTATATTTCTTAAAGGAGGAGTGCAGCACAAAATTTTCGAAAACAGTATGAATTTTCATATCTGCCAAAATGGAAATTTCACGAAACATGAATATAACACGTTTTTTTGTTTGTTTTGTTTGTTAGAGACCTTTAATAGACTAAACAATCGGAATGGAAATCACTTAAAAAACAGGACTAATCTGTTTAAAATAACATCTCGGTGTATATGAAAGCTTATACACCAAATAATGAGGCCATTCTGTGTTTATAGGCTCTGGATATGATTTTGTAATATTCATTTCTTCTCATTACCAGAAATTCATATCATCTTGTTCTTATTTACTTGAACACTAAAAACGGCCATTTTTTTAAAAAAGGCTGGGCTTTTAAAAAAGGCTAGGCTCGCTACGCTAGCTCCTCTGTTATGGCTAATAGCGAGATAAATAGGGGTGATTCTCGAGCAATGTGATAGCTTCCATCCATTTACTGTTGTCACCCTTAATGCGAAGGGCGTTTCATCACTGTTGAATTATCAGCTTTAAAATTCAATTAAAAATCGAAAATTTAAGATATAGACTTGAAATGAGATTTATATGAATGAGAAAGCTTTCAGCTTCCAGATGATGAAAATATTTTCTTTTTAAGATAAAAACTCGAGGAGCATCGATATTACATCCACACAGGGGAAGATATTTCTTGAAAAACTGTGTTTCATTTTTTGATGAAAATATTAGTCTAATTTAAAATATTTTAAACAAATGAGGTCTAGTTTGAAAGAGAAATGTCTGTAGTCTTAGATTGTAAAAAGATCAAACTTCCACGATCATATTTTGGCGAGTTATCGTAATCTGAAGATGAAAAAGTCAATATTTTCCCACAAAACATAAAATAAAAAAAAAACTTAAAGTCCAACGAAGATGAGACATGTCTAACTTTGGTTCCCCCAATTTTCTGCATCCATCCATTGGTATTTCTCTCGACCCCATACCCCCAGCGGTTTCGGAGGAGATATCGTGGCAAGCTTTTGACAGCGGCAGCGGGAGTTACCTTTTTTAGAATAGAGAGAAAAAAAAAGCAATAACAATAGAGCGTCTTTTTTCTCTCAATTAAAAGCTCTCGATGTTAGAACATTATGTGGTATTTTTTTTGTAACATGACGAAGAAATAAACTTTGTCACGTAACATTTTACAGCAATTTTATTTGCTAATTTAAGCCATACTCTTCTCATAATCTTTATCTATTCATTACACAATGTACATAAAAAGAGGTCTTCCTCTTTGAAGGTACCGCTGCTGTAATCTTTCATAACTTGTACAAAATCGTAATTAAAAAATGCATAATTTCACCGAGATTCAACGCCCGCCTAGATAGTGTCGTTGCTCTTCCCCTACCCGCCTCGTTTCTGGGATGCGTGTGACATCGATAATTGCTTTGCATCATTTTAAAAATCCACCTCACGCCGGAAGTAATCCTTGAAATGCATATGTGCATACACAAATTTTTACGGAGATTGATATTTCCTTTCACTTCTAGAAATTTTAACAGAAACTCTTGTAACACGTTGTAATTAGGGAACATTATAAGTCAAGTTGTGCTTGTGACAACGACAATTCGATTTCAAATCTTATTCGATTTCAAATCTTATCAAGTTCTGTTGAAATCTCAAAATGCAGTTATCAATTTTTGTTTACGCCAATTTATCAGTTAGTTCAGTTAATTGAACAACCAAACACATCCATAGTTATCTACACGTATACACATGCTATGTCTTCCGTAATGTTGTGGGCGAAAAACCATGCGCACAAGCTAGAAAGTGGATGGAGATAAGCAGGACCAACCATGTAAACAGCAAGGAAATCTTGACAGACTTCTTATGGACGCTGCTGAAAGTACTACAGTGTCATCTAAATCATCACAAGAAGCTTACATTTCTCGAGGGTCTGTGGACATTGATGTTGTTCCTTTAGAAGTAGAGACCCGAGGACACACTTCGAGGTTGCTTCTACATCTGCTCAGCCAAACATCTTGCCACAGTGTACTGACCTAAAACTTTTCACTGATATTGACTATTGCCGATATTGAAATTTGGGATGGAACTTTATTTCCACTACCACTTGTGATAAAAATCCTTCGCCAATGAGAAAGCGAGCAGCACAAAAATCACTGGAGATAAACGCAAACATAATATAAATATATACAATGATATATAAAATATGTATAAAAGCATTCGATAATAACCAAAAAAAATTTTTAAAAATGTTAAAAGCAAGAGTTTTGTAGTTCATAAGGTCTACCAGTCTATAGACCCCACAGCCACTCTCCATTGCATATCAGAATTATGCCCCCAAAATTCCAGGTAGTCCTTTAGATGTGCCACATCCATTTCATTCCCAATAACACATAATAAGACGAGAGAGAATTTTAAATCTGAACAGGTGTTTAGCCCTGCTGTCGTGCCGAGTTTCCACTATTTTAGCTTCACCTTTGAAAATGTGGGAAAATTGTGTTACGTTTTACCTTTCTAAGTTTTGAGAGATGGGCCAGATGAAATCTCTAAAATCGATGTTGATGTGAGACGGCTGTTTGTTTTCATCATGTTTTATCCATTAATTTCTCATTCATCCATATATGGAGCCCAGTACTAACTGAAGTGAATGACGCTCATATCTACCTGGAGAGTTTCCAAGAATCTACTAAGAAAGAGTGATTTTGTTCAATGTGTGCAAAATCTTAAATCATTCTATGTATTGTTCTAGGAAAAACGAAACTGTCTAGTGTCAAAGGCAAGTGAGAGGGCTCTGCAGAGGCGCAAAATGTACGACATTTCTACAGAGAAAAGTGTTCAAAGCTGCACGAAGGTGCTTGGTGAGTAGAGTTACAAGAAATATGTAAGAACAACTAGAAACAATTCTTCCACTTTGGACGGAAATTCCAAGACGTGCTACGAAGATGAATATACTTCAACAGCAATTTGCTTTATGCGAAATGTAGATGTTGGTGGATATTTGAAAAGACGGTTCTTTTCTATCAGAAAACTGAGAATGCACGTACTAAGTACGCAAATTTGAATGATGCAACTTTTATTTGGCATCACACTGTCTTGCATTAAGAAGTCAGTCCCGATTAACAGTTTAATAACTGGGCTGCTTAAGATCTTTCATCGTTTCATCGCTGGTGTACAAGTGGAGCATAAGCTGAAAGATAGTCTGACTTTCTTTAATGTGATATTATGAACGGTTTTAATTGCCAATATTTCAACATCCAGTTAAGAAAGAAATGCTTCAAAATGTAAAATACATGAGGGATCTACAGTGAACGAAAAATGACGGAAAAAACCTTGCTGTACTGTCAAATGAGTAAGATTTCAACGTGTATTTCAATACTGTTGTTAAAAAAACTGGACTAATGGAAAACAATGGTCTTAAAAATAACTATGATTATACCAGCATTAACTGTATTTTACTTTAATTGCATCACCATTTTCTTAAAATACACGTGCGTGTGGTGCAAGAGAGGCAATACTGGACTCGTGGAAATAAGTCATTGAATCTGGAGGGGGCATAAATCTTTCCTTGACCCGGCCGTTGACAACCAACGGCCGGGCTCTACGGCACTGCTTGTGATATACTAAATTTCAAGGAAATTTAGAATACCTGAAGTATATATCTCGACGGGAAACTATTACCGACTTTTATTAGAAATATTTCTTTTTTAAAGAACTTAGAAATTTATTGTTCATTAGGTACACTTTTTATTTACTTTAATAACATCATTTTAATTTAGGAACTGTTTTATTTATTACGAATTATATCCTATTAAAATTCTTCATTTAAATGACTTCATACAAATAATTTCTCCATGTTGTTTTGAATTTTTCACATTATATCATTAAAATTGACATTAATAAATCATGCCTAAGAAATGGCTTGATATGAGAAAAAAATAAGTTTTATAAATTGAATGTTTGCGCAAGTCTTTGGTTGTAAAATTATTAATAACATGTAACAAATGGATTTCTGTACATAAGTGACTGATTCGCAGATTTGAGCATTAACAATGAAACCCATCTGACTTACTGTTGCGACTTAACTTACTTAATAACGAAAAACCAGAAAAGAAGAACTGTAAACTGGTAAAGACCTTTACAGACTCGTAAATAATCCTATTAGAATTATTGGCCGATCTATCATCACTAGGGAGGAAGTGAAATAATTCTCCTCTCTTTTGATTAATATCCCCTTTGTTATTTTCATGGATGCACCTTAAGATAAGAAAACCATTAACATGCCGAAACATCAACACGCGCAGGTACGGTTTACATCGCATTACAGCAACTTTTCAGAAGAACTTAATATCGTTTCATTATTTCGATTCACCTCACGTGCTGAAACCTAAAATATATGATCTCGAGATTCTAACAAAGAAGAGGGTTTATTCTTGAATACATTTCCCTCGACTTAATCTTCATTTTCCATTCCTAAATCCAAATTTTTATTCACATTCAGAATTCGACGTTATGGAGGCCGTATATCAAATAAAGAATCTATACACTGAATACAAAATAACATATAACTAGGTACATTAGTTTTTGTATGCGGTAAACGTAAAGGTGAGTTGTTTTTGTATGTAAATTTTGAAAATCTATGGTAGGAAGTGGAAGAATACAGATCTATGATATATCTCTTCAATACAATTTTATTATTTTCTAGTATTCGTTTATACCAGCTGGTAAGTGCTTAAGGAGTTTATGTGATTTTTTTTTAAATTACATGTAGATAAAATTTTATATGCTGCTTTACGACTTCAGTACTTTATATCCATATATTATATTTAAAACTAATTTGAATAAACTTTTTAAAATTATTTTGAATCCTTTATAACATCTATTTTATTAAATTATATATTTTCTATGTAAAGAGAAGTAAATATCCAGGATTTCTGCTTCTTATTTCCAAACTATTTATCATTAAATATTTACACATTAAAAGTAGAAAGGAAAATGAAATTTATAAAAAAAATTATTTTATTTACAAAAAAGGTAAGTATATAGCAAGGAAAAAATGTATAGGGACTTCAACATGATGCCCTATCATCGTTTTACTTAACTATGTAGATAATTGGAGAAACATTTCAGAAATTGAAAATACTATAATACAAATTATTCTGTTATATTAATTTTTTTCAGATTAAAATTTGAGTAAAATTAGCTTCTGGATTAAACAAAAATAAGATTTTAAGTATTTTCTCTCAATAAGCAATGAATTATTTTTTATATCCACATTGAACTATATACCCCCTCCCCCCACATCACCAACACCACCAAAAAAAAGTTTTAATAAAATGAAACTTTTAAAGAAAGAAATTTTTAAAAAAAATCATAGTATACGAAATTTCAGTAATCCTTAAGATTTCATAGGTTAATAGCAAAATCTTTCATGTAATTTCCTTGTATTTTTAAAAATTATCTATATATATTCTGATAACGATGTTGTGAATTTTATCTCTAATCTTTAGAAAATAGAAATCTTTATCTCTTATTAGTTTGATGTAAACTCCACGTTAGAGTTTTTATATAATTTTTATCATTCCTATCCATTTAAAATTAATAAGAAAGTGAGGAACTTAATATATCTTCAATAGTAATACACATTTATAAATAAAGGATCTGTGTCTACAATACATTTTAATATGTTCATTGAAAAACTAACTAACCGTATTTTTGATAATACATTCTCAATTTCTTTTAAGTGTATTTCCTTTATTTTCATATTCATTAAGAGAAGGGTGTGTACAAGAAATGTTCTTTTAAATGCCCATCTCTCGCTTGATGCTTTGGTTTACTAATTATTAGCGACCATTTTGTATCAGATAAAGTGTCTGCTAGAAAACTGCTGGAATTCCGTATTCCCTTAATTCCCCAAAACCTTCTAAAAGTTGCTATTTTAAAAAAATACTGCACAAAATATCTGTGATGCTTCCAAAAGCCCTTCGTCTAACAGTATATTTAATTTTTACTAAACATATTTTATTTAGTTTTAATTATGAAAATGAAAGAGTTGATTTTCTAGTTAATTTCATATAAAATTGTAAAGTTAGTAAACTTTCATCATATATTTAAATCCTTTAAAGTTATTTCTATAATCGTGAATAAAGTAATTCTGTAACTGTCATTACTGTAATTACTGGTGTTAAACCAAAAGTAATCAAGAAAATCTCGGGGTAAAGTTTAGAACATATTTAATTACTCTAGAAATCACAGTTACAAGGGACGGATTACATTACACATTACCAAACAATTGAAAAACATTTAGAGAATAAAACAGTAAGTTCGCTAAAAATAGTCCAAAATTGGACATCAGACCGACAGGTCTTTACGCTACGAAATCCTGGCCTTCTCTGGCTAAAATAAAAACAATTCAACGGAAGTTGCACGCAAAGTCTATCCGTATGGTGGCGACATCTACATTTTAGGCTTGTAAGTATTATAACGTGCGTTACAGACTCCCCCTCTGGTTCTGATGCCGTCCCGGCAAGGAACCAGGAGGTTATTTTTTGGGACGTCCTCTTTTCCTTAGAGGATCCACATGTCCAGTGTTTCTTTCTACTACAGGATCATGATGGTCCTTTATGGCAGAAATATGATAAGTTCCAAGGATTTGGTCTGTGTTGGCCGGGTAGGCAATCTCATATGCTGTTGATGATCTCAAAGTGAGAATGAATCAAGGACCTTCTCTCTTTGGCATAAATTCCTTGCTTCTGTTGTTCCGACTTATGGGATGAATGGTCACCCAAACTTTGTCGCAGGGTTTGAAGTATTTTTGTCTTCTTCGTCGATCGAAGTTTCCCTTCTGACGATCCTGTTTCTCTTCAACTCTATCTTTGACATCTAAGAGTGAGTTGTCAAACCTCTTGAGATATGGGGTGATTTCTGGTACGAAGTTATCATTGTCGATCATTTGTCGAATATCATGCCTGATACCGTCTGTCGTTCTTAACTGTCTTCCAAATTGTAAGTAATCAGCGGTGTGACCGGTGGTGTCGCACACTGAGGTATTCATTGCAAAACGAATTAGGGATAACTTGTCTTCCCCCACCAGAATTGCTAGTCGAGGCTTCAAGTCACGATTTTTACGTTCCGATGGATTGGCTTGCGGGTGGTAGACGGGGATGAGGTTTTGTGTAATCTCTAGCAAGTCACAAGTCAATTGCATGACAGCCCTTACGAACTGTGGCCCGTTGTCACTTATTAGTCTTCGCGGAAGGCCATATCGTAGGAATACTTCTTCGATGAGTATTTTGGCACAGTTTGCCGCAGTGGCTTCAGAAAGAGCAAATAGTTCTACCTATTTAGTGCTTGTATCTTCAACAATAAAGATCCATTTCTTGCGGGTGGAGGTTTCCGGAAGAGGGCCAAAAAGATCAATGGTATGAGTTTCAAACCTTTGTGCATAAGCGGGTGTTCTCAAGAGTCCTGCTGGTTTTTGGGTTGTTGCCTTATAACGATTGCATTCAGGACAAGTCTTGGTGTACTCTGAAATGAACTTTTTCATACCTCGAAAGTAGTATCTGGATGCAATCTTCTTGTATGTGTTCTCTACGCCATAATGACTAGCTGTCGGGGCATCGTGGTACTCTTGAAGGATTCTTTCTCGCTCTTGTATAGGAACTACGAGTCGAGCTTCTTCTTCTTCATTTTCAGGTGAATACCTATATAGGATACCTTTCTTCATTGTGTATCCACGACTGGTGTAGTTAGCAAAGTTCTCATCCTTGTCCATTCTTTCAAAGCTGTCAATGATTTTCTTCAATTCTTCGTCCTCCAGCTGTCCCTTTCGAATATCACTGGACTTCTTGGATGGCATGTTCACATTTATTGCACACACATCAAAGGTTGCGCCTTCAGCGTACAACGGTCTTGACAGCATGTCGGCTACTACATTGGCTTTCCCTGGGGTATAATCAATCTTCAGGTTGAAGGACTGAATTTTTGAAGCCCATCTTGCCAGACGGCCAGAAGGAGACTTTATACTTAACAGCCATTTCAGAGGTTGATGATCTGATGCGATGAAGATTTGTTGATTTTCTACGTAACCTCAAAACTTCTCTAAGGCCCACACTACCGACAAGGCTTCCCGCTCAGTTGTGGAGTAGTTTCGCTCTGCTGGGATCAACAGACGACTTGCATATTCGATGACATGTTCATCGGGGCCACTTACATGGAGAAGGACTGCTCCAAGGGCATAATTACTTGCATCTGTACGGATGGTGAAAGGTTTTAATCCGGCAGCGTGCCTCAATATAGGAGAAGTCATCAAGCGCATCTTCAACGTCTCAAAGGATTCTTGTTGTTCAGGACCCCAGTGCCAATGCACTTTCTTCTTAGTGAGGTTATTAAGGGGGCGTGCTATTTCAGCAAAGTTGGGGACATATCTATGAAACAAAGAACCGGTTTGTAGAAAAGACTGAACTTCTTTCACATAAGTAGGGACTGGAATTTTTTGAATAGAAGATATTTTCTCCTGGTCAGCTTCAATGCCATATTTTGTTATCCAGAATCCCAGATATTTCACACGGTCACAGGCAAAGCGACATTTATCTCGGTTTGCATGTAGTTTGAAGATAGAAAGTCTTTCGAAAATTTTTTCGAGATCTTCCAGATGTTTGTCAAAAGTTTCTGGGAGGACGATGATGTCATCTAGGTAAGACAGTGCGAAAACATCTTTCAGGCCACTTCGAAATTTGTCAATTAATCTTTGAAAGGTGGCAGGAGCATTTCGTAGGCCGAAGGGTATACGTAAGTAACGGTACGTTCCAAAAGGACAAATGAAGGCAGTTTTGTCCTGGTCAACATCAGCAACCTTTACCTAATGATAACCCGATTGCAAATCAATTGTTGACATGTAGGATGTTGGTGTTGCTTCATTCAATAGATCATCCATTCGTGACAAGGGTAGGTGTCCACTTTCGTAACAGAGTTCAACTTTCTGTAGTCGACACAGAGGCGTACTTTCCCATTTGGCTTAGGAACAAGTACCACAGGTGCAGCGTAGGGGGACTCGCACTCTTCGATTATATTCTGCTTCAGCAGTTCTTCAATCTGTTCCTTCAAAATCTCTTTCCTTGTAGGATTCATCCTATAGGGTGACGTTGCTACTGGAGGGTGATCACCTGTGTCGATACGGTATTCAATAAACGGCGTCGGTCCTCCCCCTGGTCGGAAACATGTCTCATTTTTGTCCAGGAGTGTGTTAAGTTTTCTTGTCTGTTCTGGAGATAGGTGTCTTCCCTCATCTTCTCTAAATTCGAATGCGCTGATGGTTATATCTTCTATGGTCTTCTTGAAGAACTTGTACTGTTTTTGAGGATTTTCGGAAAAATGTCATTTTCCGCCTTGGACATCAAGGACAATTCCAAATGCATTGAAAAAGTCCATTCCTAACAGAGTCTTATTTCCTTTTGCTTCAGGCCATACTAGAAATTCTGATTGGATAACTTTGCCTTCAATGTAGAGGTTGACGACAGTACTTAGAGCAGTAATGGTCTGTCGAATTCCATCAGCCATCATAAATGAAATTATCTTGTTCACAAAGGTGACGTTGTGCTCTTGTAGGAATTTAAACAGCTTTTCACCTGCGATGGTATGGGAAGCACCGGTATCAGCACAAACAGCAGTCTTTTCACCAAAAATTTTGAGGACAATCAAACTTGAGAGATACGAGTTTGAATCCAAGTTGAATAACGTCATGCAGTTCACTGATGTTTCCACTTCATTAGCCCTCGTGCAGGAAGGACACTTTGACTTGATGACTCCAGGAGTCCCGCATCCGTAAAACTGGATGGGTTTTCTTCCTTCATTTCTGAAACTTGGGAATCTAGGATCTGTTCTAGAGGGTCCTGGTGGGTGGTCATCATGGAATCTTCCAACGGGTTGACTTTTCTTTACTGGAAAGGGTTTCCCGAATTCTTCTTTCTTCTTGAAAGTCTGATTTGGATTACTTTTCATCCCAGGCCGTAGGCTATCGTAGGCGTCCAGTTTATCGGCCAATTCCAAAGGATCGTTCAAATCCGCGCAAATATCCAAGAAGTGTTCCCTGATATTTGCTAGAGTATTTCTTTTTATCTGATCAGCGATCATTAGGCTTTTAAGCTGATCAAAAGTGGTAATTTTCAATTCTTTGATCCAACCTTCGAGATAAGAATTCAATTCGAAACAGAAGTCTCGCCACGTCGAATCCGGTTTTTTCTTCTGTTTGGAAAAATACTGCCTAAACCTGTCTCCTGAAACTCGAAATCTTTTGAGAAGCATTTCTTTTACACTTACATAATTTTGAGCATCATCTTCATCCTCTCTTGCGATGAGTTGAGCTATATCAGGTGGCAATGAGCCAATCAGGTATGCTGTCCAAGCACTTTCAGGAATGTTCATGAACTTCACTTGACGTTCAAAAATAGTGAGGTATAGACCAATTTCGTCTTCCTTCGAGTTGAACTTCGGAATAATTCTATTTAATTCAAACTTCGGGTTTTCTAGCTATTGGCTTACAACAGGTGTTCGGGACAGTTTCTTCATTTTAAGTTGCATCCTCAATTTTTCCAATTCGAACTCCCTTTCTCGTTGCTGGGCCACTTCCACAGCTTTCTGTTCTTCTGCTTTTATACGTTCTTCCATAATGAAGCTAAGCATCTCCTTGACTAATTCCTTATCATACTTTTCATTTTCGGTTATGAGATCCTTTAGATCGGTTATTTTGAGATTGTCCGACGGAGCCAGACCCAATTATGTAGCCCAAATCCTCAAATCCTCTTTTCTAGATCTTCCCAAAAATGCCATTTTTCATGTGTTTATTATATTTCAAGTAATTTTATAAAGTTCAAAAAGCAATTTGCAAATGGGAAACAAAATTCTCACAATTACATTAATTTGCTGAATTCAATAGCACTTCAACTGATATTCAAATATGTTTAAATATAAAATGCACAAATGAAATATTCTTCTTTAAATAACACTGTTAAAGTTAAAAGCACTGATAAACTTAAAAGCACAGATAAATGATATTAGAATATGTTTAATTAGAAATACCATTCATAGATTATTTCATTTACTTTGAAGTTATAAATATGGTAAACTTGCTTACACTTAGTAGAAATTTTAAAATTATTTTCAATCAGAAACTATGTGTACATTTAACAACATCAATTAAATTAAGTTTGTAATAATTTTACGATTTCATCAGTCACTGTTCAAATTTCCAAGTGACACATTCAAAATTAGATAACTTAAAAAGAACTAATATACTGACAATAAAACAAGTAATCTATCCTCAGCTTAAATTCTTCTTTACATTTTTCATAAAGCATAGAACATACATATAAATCGAAAACAAAAAGTAAAACATTCGCTTTCAACCGTCATTTTAGAATAGTTTGAAATCGAAAGCATTTTCAATAGGCGAAAATGAAATGAATATCAACTCAAAATTCAACTATACTGCAATACTGTAACATACAAGACTAGCAATAATCAATTATGTTAAATTGTTGCTTTACAATTCCAGATGGAATACTAACACCATTTAATTCATATGATGATTTGAAACTAGAAGTAAACGAATGAGAAAAATCATTACAATTTTATGCAAAATAGACGATCATGATTTACGTAAAATGAACAACACTTATCTCTAATCACATTCGCTGAGTGCGCAATATTCTTGTCATTCTCAGGATGCGAAATTTTCTTGTCAATCGCAGGATGCGAAATTTTTCTTCTCATTCGCTGGATGCGAAAATTTCCTCTTGTTGTCGGGGCGACAACCACTTCAGGAACCTAAGCCTGTGAAAAAAACGCGAGAGAGAGCCGGGATATCTTACTTCGGTCCAAACGTTGGGGAGCCAATTTGTAACTTTCATTACTGTAATTACTGGTGTTAAACCAAAAGTAATCAAGAAAATCTCGGGGTAAAGTTTAGAACATATTTAATTACTCTAGAAATCACAGTTACAAGGGACGGATTACATTACACATTACCAAACAATTGAAAAACATTTAGAGAATAAAACAGTAAGTTGACTTAACATAGTCAAAAATTGGACATCGGACCGACAGGTCTTTACGCTACGAAATCCTGGCTTTCTCTGGCTAAAAGAAAAACAATACAACGGAAGTTGCACGCAAAGTCTATCCGTATGATGGCGACATCTACATTTTAGGCTTGTAAGTATTATAACGTGCGTTACAATTCTTAATAATACTTTACAATATAGTAAAATTTGTACATTTTTATACTAACTGTTATGTATTATGAAATGTATTACATAAACGAGTTATGACTTAAATTCTTAACAAATGCGTAGTAATTGTTAGTTATTTGCCAAATTATACTAATCTTTTAACGCCTAAATTTAAATTTTAAATTTTATAGGTAACGTATTCTAATTGCATATTATGAGAAAAGCCTTTAAATATACAACTTTATGATACGTTCGATTTTTTCCAAGCAATATGCATAAAATATATTCAGGAGTTACTTAAAACTTTCAGTTATCAACTGCTCTTCCAAAATATATTTACAGTTTTATATAAGGCATATGGTAATATTGTCTGTTATTTTGAGTACAGGTCTTTATTTGAATATTTACCATAATTTTATGTATTGAATATTAGCATTTGTACTAATTTTTTGTTATTTTTAATTATAACTTGTTTAATACTTTAATGAAATTCTCCTGGAAAAATTTAAATCTTCATCAATGTCTATTCAAGGATTAATTAGACATAACAACTATTAGATCAGAGACTTCTATATTAAATAAATCATTTTTTGAAAATTAAAAAAAAAAACTGAAATGAATGTTGAATCCGGAACTGTAAAACTCTTTCAATACAGTCTTAAAGGAGAGGGAAATTTACCTTCCTCCTGTATTGTCTTCTACTGCAGAAGTCATTTTAAATAATAAAATAAGTACTGAACACGAATAAATCTATTACGACTCCTTTATTAGATTTACAAAGTGAAATTGCTTTAGATACAGAGCCCGACTTTGACCGAATGGGGCCCTGGGCAAATCAGATTTTGGGGACCCCTCCAAGGACAGATCCAGAGGGAAGTACATGCCCCCCCCCTCCCGGACCTGATTTCCAAATGAACATGTGGGACACTCACCCAGGTTCCCCATAAGTTGGGACCGGAAATTCAAAAAATTTTCGACCAACAAGTCAAAAATTTGAAAAATAATTGTAATAATAATAATAAGAGTTAATTTATTAATTTACTTTTAATGTTAATAAATAAATTCATAAAATTTTCTTTTGTAATTCAAAATAAGTCAGTCTGAAGATATTACCCCCCCCCCCCAAAAAAAAAATGAAATAAATAAACGAGAAACTCTTATGGATGTAAGTATGCTTTTGCTATAGTGGGTGCACTGTGCCCCACCCAGGATTTTTTTCTGTATCTCCCACTGCCCCTATTTACTGTATAAACCAAAAAACCACATTTTTAAAAATATGTAAAATTTAATATTAAATTAGGTGGGCCCCAGAATTTTGGGGGCCCTGGACAAGTGCCCCACTTGCCCATGAGGAAATCTGGGCCTGTTTAGATACATTCATGGACAAAAAAATTACCGCACCAAGAAGGAGTCGTCAAAAAGAAACGAAATTTTACATACGTAATGACTACTTTGATATTAGTAAATGATAAGAAAATCAAAGAAAAAGGATAATTTGTTTCAGATAAAAAGGCAAAAGAACGGAGGAGTTAATACTCCGTTGGACCCCCTCTAGCGCGAATGCACGATGCGATACGATCGGGCATTGAGTCATACAAGTTCTGTATGATGTCTTGAGACATTTCGTTCCATATTTTCTGTAACCTTGCCTCTAGTTCGTTCAAACTCGTGGGATGCCCAACTCGTCGTCCCAAATGATCCCAGATATGCTCGATTGGAGACAAATCTGGGGATCGGGCAGGCCAAGGAAGGGTAGTAACAGTGCGGAGACAGTCTTGTGACACCCTTGCCGTATGAGGCCGAGCATTGTCTTGTTGAAAAATGGCTCCTGGGAGCCGTTGCATGAGTGGCAACACATGTGGTTGCAGGATTTCATGAACATACCGCTGGGCTGTCATGGTGCCACGGAACAATACTAGAGGTGACCGTGTATTGTAGGCAATGGCACCCCATACCATCACGCCAGCTGTGGGAGCGATGTGTCGCTGTACAGCAAAGGCAGGATTGAAGCGTTCACCATGGACTCCCCACACACGAACACGATTGTCATCACTGCAGAGATTGAATCTGGATTCGTCGCTAAAGACGACCTGGTTCCATTCCGCTGCAGTCCAGTTTCCTCGTGCGCGGCAAAACTCCAAACGGAGGCGTCGATGGGTGGGCGTCAAGGGTAGCACACGTAATGGGCGCCGCGATACCAACTGTCCTTCAGCCAGGCGCCTTCGTATGGTTCGAGAAGACACAGAGGCCCCTAGTGAAGGTGCTACCTGTGCCTGGATGGCGGCTGATGAAGGAGTTGGCTGTACGCGTGAATTTCTTACGATGTGGCGGTCTTCTCGACGACTGGTCTGTCGAGGGCATCCTGGGCCTCGTCTTCGTGTACATGACATCTCTCGGGTCCACTGGTCCCAACACCTCCTCACAACACAATCAGAGCGGCCTAATTGACGAGCTACTCGCCTAGCTGGCCACCCACTTCCATCATCCCGACGATTCTCCCCTCTCAAACTGCGACAACTGCTTATATTGTCTTCGAACACGGCGTAACGGCATGTCTATCTCAGTTCTTCCTTTGTAAATGATTCAGCACACTCAAACAAGCTTTGGTTTCCTGTTTTATACTCCACAGAGTACGATGTTCAACGCCCTCTACCGGCTATACGTAATGCGCAATCACGCTGCATTTCTAATCATTTGCATATCTCCCCGACATGTACCTTCATTGCAAGTTTCGTTACGATCCCGCAATTATTTCTTGGAGAGCTAATTTTTTTGTCCATGAGTGTATAATATTATAGTAAGTATTTCTGCAGTATGAATACACATGAGTTGATGGGTAGCAAATTTAGATAATTATACCTGTGCACAAGCTTATGAACCAGATTGATTATGAAAGTTTGCCAAATTATAGATATCTTCGTTCGTCGGCCACTACTTTGATATAGAGATTTCAAGTTAATTTCAAAGTTTTACTAAAAAAAGGTAAGATAAATTAGATATGTATCTCTATTCGTGCGGTTAAAAATTAATTGGAATTAAAATACTTCTAATAGTATTAAATTAGTAATAATTATTTATCCTTAAGGGTGCTGGGTAGCAGCCATGTTGGATTACCATACGGTAAAAGACTACGAAAGTGAACGTCACATATAATTTAATTCTAAAACATAATTAGTAAACAGATTCTCTTATTTATGTATACAATGCAGAATCACATAATAATGAAGTATTTAAGCGACATGAGGTGAAGTATATATATATATATGTATATATATATATATTTATATATCTATATACCAATAAGTATTTGGACACCCATGCAAATGACGATATCTGCGGTTCTGATTTACGTGACACCTTTCGCCGTTAAATAACGCGTACAAAAAAGAATGGCGTTAGTCGCATGCAAGATGCTACGAAGTGCAGAGTTATCTGATTTCGAGAATGGTGTAATCATTGGGTATCACAAAAATGGCCGATCCTTAAGGGGCATTTCTAGCGAGCTGAATTACCCAAAATCGCCCTTGGACTGTGTATCTATTCAGAAATGGAAGAAGGGCGGTGATTGTCGGAATGTGCCCTGAGTCACAAACCCGATAAATTGGAAGAAAGAGACCGGCTTGCGATGTCCAGAGAAATTAGGAAGAACCAATGCTCTCAACCCCACTGCTCGGTTAATGTGGTGCAAATCACGTCGAAAGTGAACCGTAGATCAGTGAAAATGGCTTCTCTGGATTGATGAATCAATGTTCACCCTCTACCGTTTGGTTGGCATGGTTTTGTTTCTAGCGTCTGCCTGAAGAACGCGTAATGTCAGAATGCATTGTGCCCACAGTACAGTTCGGCAGAGGTGGAATTATAGTCTGGGGTTTTTCCTTGTATAGACTGAGGCCCTTGGTCCCGATTCGTGGTAAGCTCAAAGACGAAGCCTACTACCCGGTTTTGGATGACAGTGTCCTTCCTATATTGTGGCAGTTTTAAGTGTTGGACCCATGTTACTGCCAAGACGACAACGTCAGCTATCATGTTGCGAGGTCCACCATGGATTGGTATTTTGACAATGGGGTTAACAGAATTGACTGGCCTGCCAAGAACCCATATCTGAACCCTATAGAGACCCTCTGGGACTATTTGGATCTCCGAATTAAGGGGTGCAACAACTGTCCAAAATCGATGAGGGAACTGACCTGTCTTCTCCAAGCCGAATGGAAGAAAATTCTACTAGCCGTCATACAAGGAATTGTGGAAAGCATGCCCCGGAGGGTTGAGGCTGTAATTGCCTCTCGTGGAGGCACTACCAACTATTGAATATGAATAAATTTTGTTTTTCTTTTCTATCACGGGTGTCCAAATATTATTGGTGTGTATATATATATATGTGTATATATATATATATATATATATATATATATATATATATATATATATATATATATATATATATATATATATATATATATAACGACAGCCTCATATAAGTTTTCATTTTAAAAATATTTTATGCTTTTACTTTGTATGGTCTTGCTCACATTGCTTCCGGAGTGTATCATTGCGATTTTGCGTTGGCGTAGAGATTGTTACCGGCATAACCTGCGATGAGTTTAACGTGGTCATTTCATTGAGCCCTGTTATTGGTTACACATTTTTATCGGTGATGATACGCTCCTCCCAGAAAGCAATGCGAACAGGGCCTTATTCTGTTTTTTTATCTTTAACGACATATTTGTGTTATTCTTCATCGGTTAATACCCCTTTAGAGACTGTGATGTTACAGTTAGCAACATAGAATCTGCTCTGTAGTCTCTTGTCACATACACAAACACATAAATAGCATAGGGAAATTGTTCTTCTATTGATATTCCATAATTATTTTTTATTGATTTTCTGAAACATTCATGCCTGTGAGAGATTTTTTAAAAAGTATTTGCGTCAAAGAAATTAAAATAATAAATTTATTATTCATTTTTTAATACTTTTAAAATGAATAAATTTATACATCCAGATAATTAAACCTCTTTTATTGCTCTTATATATATGCAAGTAGTTAAGATTTATAAACTTATTTGACAATTATTCTAATGTGTATCGTAATTGAATGCTTTCAGCTTCGGATAATAAAAATACAAAAATATGTGAAATTTATAGCTGTAATGTATCATGTAAAATACATTAACGATAAGATTAGAAAACAATTTTGAATATTTATGGTGCTATTTCAAAGGAAAATTTTGTTGACTATGTGGACCTGAGAAAATTGCCTCCTGCCGTGTACTCAATAAAAACCATTATAGACGAATATCCATTAACATATACAATGAATATTTAGTTTTTGTAAATTAATGTATTCTTGTGATAAAAAATATCACTGGCTTAACTATAAATAAATATGGTATGATTAACATATCGATTTTAAACAATGTAATGCATGAGGTAATCAATCTCTATTAAAATACATTTAGGAATGTAATGAGTTTTATTACTATAGAAAAAAAATCATTGGTGCAGAAAATTGTCGAAAATCTCCAAGAAAAATTTTATAATACGATATTTAATTGTTTGAATATTTCACACGTCTCATTTCGAATTTGTCTTGTTATATATATATATATATATATATATATATATATATATATATATATATATATATATATATATATATATACACACAGGGTGTTCCAAAATTTGACTGGAAAATTCAGAGGGGTGATTGTAGGCATCAAGACGAGCAATAATCACATAGGAATGTATGACCGGAAACACAAACCTGACGCTGGAGGGCGCTGTTTACTTAATCGGACCGTACATCTTACCAACCCCACTAGATGGCCGGAAATATCGCATTTTTCTAGAGCAGGTAGAATACTCAAAAGCGAAACATAATCGCATAGGAATGTATGGCCAGAAACGAAAACCTGATCAGCTAATCAAAGTTGCAAATGTTGAATTTTCATTTCTGCATCGCCTTCGAAGAGGAATGATTATTGGAGCTCGCCTAGCTAGAGCGCCCGTGTCGAGAACAGCAAATCCTTGTGGGTGTTTCAAGTGTCACTTTGTCAAGGGTTATGCCTACACAAACCTGTGAAAGTTGTTTCTACATCGTAGATCAGTGTAGATCAGTGTAGTAAGTAGAGTCAGAAAGTAGATCAGTGGGCGAAAGTCGAAGTTGACCGACCGGGATAGACGAGTGTTCAAGAGGATAGTAGCCCGAAAACGTATGACTACACTGTCGCAGATAACCTCCGAGGTGAAGACCCATCTACAGAACCCTGCATCCACCAAAACTATTCCACGGGAGCTGCATGCTACGACCATTTATGGCAGAGTGGCTATTCCAAATCCATTAGCGTCACCTCGGAATGCTATTAAGTGACGACAGTGGTGCCTCGAGCACCAAAACTGGACACAACAGCTATGGGAACATATGTCTTCTTGTCTGACGAATTCTCATTTACATTATTTCAGACCACCGGATATGTGTTCATCTGGCGAACACGGGAAGATGTATTTCATGTTGATTGCCTGGTTGCTACCATGAAGCATGTAAAGGACTCTGTTATGGTATGGGGCGTGATATCGTGGCGTGGCTTGGGGTCACTCTTAGACATGAGGGTAAATATCACAATCAAGCATTATCGCAGTATTCCCACAGATCATTTCCATCCTGTGCTTCAGATATTTGTTTCCTGGAAAAGGTCCTGTGCTCTAAGAGGACAATGTCTCTTCACACGGGTCGCTGTGTTCAGACATGATTAGATGAGCATACTGATGAAGTGGCACATCTCAAGTGATGTCCTCATGGCCCTGATATCAACATCTTTGAGTATTTGGGGTGTTTTTTAGATAACAAAGTCCATGCTCGGTTTTCTCTTCTACGCACACTAACTGATCTCGAGACCGCTCTACACGATTAACGGGGGCGAATTCCTTTCAACTTTGTGTAAGAACTTTATTTGTCAATCCCACATCGAATGCAAGCTGTAACTAAGGCCAAGTTTGGACCAACCCCCTACAAATAAAAAATTTCGTTCTTTCACAGCTTTTCCTATTATTTTGTCCGGATCCTTTGTATATATATATACTGAAAATTATGTACTCTTATTCGACAGCCATCCTTCTAGACATACTTTGTTCAGAATATGTTCAAGACTCCATGGAGACAAAGATACCCCTTTCCCACGGACTCTGTACCGGAACCATGACTGCCCCTCTATGAAAAAGTTTCACTGATTCTCTCTCTCTCTCTCTCTCTCTCTCTCTCTCTCTATATATATATATATATATATATATATATATATATATATATATATATATATATATATATATATATGCCTCACCAATCATTAATTCTTTACATTTAATGGTGTCTTTCTCCTTCTACAATCCCTTCCGTTTCCGTATGAAACGCCTGGCTGTTGTAATGGAAATTTCTTTTAATTTAAAATTACTTTTTGAGTTATTATGTTCTTAATAACATACTTTGCCATGACAGTAATTAAATAAATTACTAAATAAGAAAATCACCATCACTAACCGATGATCGTATAGTGGGAACTAATTTTTCTAACACTTAATTAAGGCAAGAACGACACAGGACATATATCGATATACATAATACATTGATTTATTAACACACAGTACATATACAATATTAAATTACACTCATTAAAGTTGACACTATGTATTCTATAACAATACATTGCTATTTTTCTCTATTTCCCAATATGTACTTATTATCACATTAACTTACAGTCATTACAATTAACACTGGATTCTATATCATTACAGCTTTATTCTTCTCTATTTCGCAATATATTCTTATTTTAATATCATTTAGAACTCATTAAAATTAATACTGAATTCTATATTAATACGTCCCTACATAATATGTAATTATACTCATTCATTGCTATTGAGCCAATGTGATAACTGACACAAAAATGATAGGATAAGTGGCTACATACCGCTATACTGTACTAGCTGTTGTTCGTTGATCACTCCATGTCCATTGGGGATAACGGCCGTGCATAGTTCAAACGGGGACTCTCTTCCGTTTATTCGACGATCATCAGTAGGGCTTCGGAACTCCAATCTCCGTGGTCAAGCATGTATTCTGGCATCTTCTTATATATATATATATATATATATATATATATATATATATATTCCAATGTCGAGAATTACAGGACAACAGATATCAAGAAGACAAAAATACGAGAACAGGGTAGAAAAATTACATAACTTAACCATTTTAGGACCGCTCCATGTTGCCTTTATTGGAAATGCACCAAACAGTTTTTTAACACTTCTTAGAACATTAATTACACAAATAAGTTGTTTCCATAAAATTAAATTTATTTTTATTAGAGTTACAAAATGTTGCGTTTTCGAAACATCGGTCCAAAGCAGTATAAAAATTTTTAAAATATAAAAATTTAAAATTATAAATTTTTTTTAAAATTTAAAATCTTCGTAAAAAAAAGTAATCGTTTGATTTTTGCAGTGTTTACAATTTTTTTGTTTATTTTCACTATTTTTAGTAATAATATATGGCCCATACGCTCTTTCCGAGTTTCGTTCAAAATTAGATTTTGAATTGAAGATTGTCTTCCAATATGTGAAGTTTCAGGTAAAACAGAATTCATATGCAATTCTTCAAGAATTTTTATCAAAGATATGGCTCTCTCAAAGATATAGATCTCTGAAACTCTAATAAACTTATTTTGGAATTCAACACATCCATTTAGAGTCTCCATTTTTCCCATACAATATGCTCCTTTTTCTTACTATATTGCTTACTTTTACATTTATTAGAAAAAAATGTCGATTTCACCTGCAATGTCTTTAGGTTATTCGACATTTTCCCATAAAATATTATCATCAATAGTTTCTTCATCCGTCAAATCATCCGGATCTGGAGGGATAATGACGAGTTATGGTTCATTATTAGCTTCTGTTCAGGACGATTCTGAAATATCATCATCATCTAGCCCATGAAAATACTCTGATGTCTCTTCCAATGTCAAAAATAGCTATTTTCTAGAGAAAACTTATCTGAAATGAAAAAAATACCAATCTACTGCATAAAATCTAGGCAGCATATCAAAAACTTAAATAATACACATTGGACTGATGTTGCGTTTTCGTAACATTTTTAAAAATATGAATTGAGAAACATAAAAACAAAAATTATGCCTTACCTGTTGAAGCCATTTTGTTCTTTAGTCTCTACTAAAACAAGCATCAAATGGGAAATTTAACATGTGCTGCTATCTAAGATTATTATTTGAAATTAATCATTTTTTGAACTTTCAAAACACCAGGAAAAAACAAATTTTTGCAAGTGCTAAAAGCGGACAAATGTGGAAACAAAAAATATATTATGATCAATCAAAGTATAGAAAATAAAATAAAAATTTTACTTCAGACGTACAAAACTTAGAACAAGCCTTTAAAAAATACAGAAATTAATGTTGCGTTTTCGCTACACCAGTCTTAAATGGGTTTTAATCCATTAATTTATGTCTGTCAATCCAATAGCGCTCCCATAAAGAAACGGGAGGAAGAGCAGGACAAGAAACAAGGTGAAGCATGTCCATTTCTTCCTGGTTATCACACAGGAGACAAAGATGGTCGGGAGCCAAGTTAATTCTGTGGAGGTGCTTGCGGTGGCAATCATGGCCAGAAAAAACCCATAGCATTGCCACGGATTTACCTCTAGGCCAATTAGGAAAATCATGGAAATGGACATACCAGGAATTATGACCGATTCTAGCAGCAACAACCTGTGAGAAGGGGGGCAACAACCTGTGAGAAAAACCTGAGGGGTTTTTTGACTATCGTCTTGATGAAATGGTCTGCCAAATCCTAGTTGTTTACCTGTAAAACAGAAGCCCCCTTTTTCGCTAGGAAGTCAGCAACCTCGTTCCCCTCGATTCCGCAGTGGGCCGGGATCCACTGTAAGACAACAGTTTTATTATTGTTCGACAACCGTTCCAGAAGGTTAACACAGTCATCAATATCTTTGGATAGACAGAAACATGGGGAATCAATAGCCTGAAGAGCTGCTCTTGAATCTGAGATAATCACCACTCTTGTGAAACGCTCTAATTGGCTCTGAAGCTGGATAAGAGCCAAACGGATAGCTGAGATTTCCCCATCAAAAGCTGACACATGAGTACAAACAGGAGAGTAGAATGAGAGCAGCTCACAATGGACACCGGCTCCAACGTTTACACAATCACTTGTTCTAGAGCCATCCGTATAGACCCTGAGCCAATGTGAAACGGGGTAGAGGGTATTTATAGTTTCGTATGCCACTGATCTTAGGATTTTATCACTGTCCTCCGGTTTTAACACACTTGGCTCAAGTCAAGACGAATAGAAAAGGTCTTGGTTTCGATGGGGTTACGAGGTAATAAAAATTGTTGAGCTCCAAAATCGATGTTTAGGTGAGAAATAAGTGCGGTAACCCCCTGTACAAAGCATCTCTGGGTCTTTAAATTACGCTCGGTCTCAGTAGAGACATGATCCCACATGGACATGCAACCGGGAGTTCTTACTATTTTCTCCCATAACAACAGGGCACGTTCCTTAATAATTGTATTGAGAGGCCTGTTATTTGAACACAACAACAAATAGTCAATTGGGGTGGATTTCACCGCGCCAGTAATAAGACGCAAGGCCTGATTTTGAAGTTTTTCAAGAGAATCAATTACCTTCTCAGAAGCAGAAACCAGTGGTTCACAGCAGTAGGTCAGGATAGGCAGAACATAAGCATTATAGGTTTGATTTAAGGTATATCTAGAGCAGCCCCATTTCGAACCCGCCAGGATATTCAAGAGCGACAGTCTCTTCGACGCCCGAATAGTGACGTCCTCAATGTGTGAGTTCCACGAGAATTTTCTTTCGAAGGTTACATCCAGATATTTAAGCTTTTCTGACATCCGGATAATATGGTCTTTATAAAATATCTGTGGATGGAAGGGTTGATGGGTAAGAGAAAAATATTGCACAAATGTCTTGTCTAAATTAACTTTCATATTATTTTCCTCTGACCAGCTCTCCAAAGTGAACATAGCTTTATTTAATGTGGGTTCAATGGATTGTTTCGCAACAGACTTAGGAGATTCGGTCCATACAACTAGGTCATCGGCAAACAGCAAGCATTTAATAAGATCAGTAGACTTCAGTTTGCTAATTAGATCATTAATGCAAATATTAAACAGAGTGCAACTAGACACCGCACCCAGTGGCAGATCAGTCTTTAGGGATCTAAACTTCAAGTAGAAGTTGTTATACCGAACCCTACAAATACGGTTATTAAGAAGACCATGAAACCAATTTAACATATTCGAATGTACCACCTATATCAGAGAGCTTCATAAGGAAATTTTCTCTCCATACCAGATCGTAAGCCGATTTTGTATTCTCAAAGACAGCAGATACAATGTGTCTGTTGTTGAAAGCTTCCTTAATGGACTGACTAAGAAGGGCAACATGATGGTTGGTGGATCTGAATCTGCGAAATGCAGCTTATTCCTCCTCAAGAATGTCTCTAGTCTCCAAAAGCCAATTCAATCTATTGATAATGATTCTTTCAAAGGTCTTACAAAATATACTTGTCAGAGAGATCGGCCTGTAACACTGGTCAGCCCTTGGATCCTTGTCTTTTTTGTAAATCTGAACAAGTGTAGATTTACACCAGTAGGAGAAAAGATATCCTGAAGACCAAATGTTATTGAAGAACCACAAAATTGATTCAAAAGCTCTAGGTCCTAAGTGCATGAGGAACATACCTTCCTCACCTGGGGACTTGCGTTTTTTAAGACACTTAAGTGAACTCCTTAATTCTTTTGAGTTAGTAGTGGCGTTGAAGATAGATAAGCTATTTTTTAATGGAATCCCTGCGTTTACTTTATATTTTAATTTTTGAATAACTTTCCTAGATTGACTTCTTGCGAAATGCACTTCTTTCTGTGAGTCAGCAAACAACTGCACAAATAAATTAGCGACTTTATAGTCGGAGGTAATAGCTGTGTTTTAAAAAAGCAAAAGCCGTTTAGGACCTTTGGCGTGACCTTTAGCGTGGCTATTACATATATATATATATATATATATATATATATATATATATATATATATATATATATATATATATATATATATATATATATATATATATATATATATATATATATATGTCTATGTATATATATATATATATATGTCTATGTATATATATATATATATGTCTATGTCTATGCATATATATATATATGTCTATGTATATATATATATATATGTCTATGTATATATATATATATATATGTCTATGTATATATATATATATATATATATATATATGTATATATATATATGTATATATATATATATATATATATATATATATATATATATATATATATATATATATATATATATATATACCCAACAAACACAAGACTGACGGCAACTTGACGGGCCGGTTCTGGAGGCGCCGGTAGAACGATAGGCTCGGGGAAAATGATCCGTACCGTTGCCGGGTGATTTACGAATCTCCGATGGGGAATCCCGTATTGTATACCCTTTTGAGGGCCGGTGTTGGTTGGATGGGAATCGAGCCGAAACCGTTTTCCCAATAACGTCCCGTAATCGATAATCCGATTCGTAACCACAAGTAACAGAAATCTGCATCAGAATTATGGATTTGAAAGGGAAGTCGAAGATTAAATTAAGCAGACTTTTCATAAATATTTATTTCACTTTTGTGAAACTTGTTTTGCACGAATAATTCACATAATTTTCCTTGTATGAAAAGATTGTATTATATCAGAAGTATACGGCTGACATAATATAATCTTTCGGTTATACTATGTGATATATGCATAATATATATCATCTATATATTTAATTTGCTAAGCCGACTTTTTGGGTAGTCCGTGAGAGAAAACTACTGCATGAATTTACTTCATTTTGGTCTTAAACGAAAGACTGTAATCTGTAGAATTGTTAAATTTGGTTTTTGTGACAGCAATTTCTATTAATTAGCGGTAATTTACAATTTACAATTGATTTTTGCGCATGCTCAGTGGCATGTTTAAATATGTCTTTAGAAACTCACTGTTTCCGCGCACGCTCAGTGACATGTTTTAATGATAAACACGTTTATTCCGAGAAGTCTCTCTAGACCGATCTCTGCCTTATTTATATTTATGATAATTATATTTGTGAAATACAACAGTAAGCCTCATGGAAATTGTTTATTTCATACTGTTTAATTAGCGATAATTTACAATTTTAAAAAATTGCTTTCTGCACATGCTCAGTGACATTTTTAAATCTGTCTTTAGATACTCACTAAGCACGAATCCACTTAATCACAATTTGTTTCTGCGCATTATTATGATTTTCAACATTTGACAATGATGTGTTGAATGTAATTTGTGTATTAGTACATTCATTTACTATCTAGCCGTCATGTTTTGACAGACATCAACTATTATTAGATTATATTAATTTATTTTTGGCTTTTATATAGAAATGAAATAAACATCCACTTACAAATGGATAATTTTCTCGATCAAGAGTTTATGCACAAGAGAGCAAAGAGTAGTACCTGCCTAAATTTGTTTATCATTTTGATTAAGACGGACTTTTCGGCAGACTCTCTTGGATGCCAAATCGGGTATCTATCGGGGCTTCATTTCAAACCCTGGTTCTCTTCGATTTACCTGGCAACCCTACCAGCAGATACTTATCGCCAATAACAATTTCGGTAGGCGCTTCATTTCCTTTTTCGGTAGACCACTGGGTTACACTTATTTGGACTACACAAATTTTTCGGTGATGGTGTTCGTGGCGCTGCACTTGGAGCAATTGTTTTACATAAAAATGACCATTTTCGTTTATTTTCAGCGCTTTTTTTTCTTTTTTTGGGGAGGGGGGGTAAGTGTACTGATTTTGCAATGAATAACACTACCGTTTTTATTTATTAGAATATAGATATATCCATAGCATAAAATAAAATACTTCGAGCTTCGAGTGACAGTTCTCTTTTGAACGAAATTGAGTCCGAATGGATTTTAATAAGTGTTTAACAGATTAAACACTAAAAACATATCATACCTTTTTATATTTCTATACCAGTGGTGGCCAAACTTTTGATCATTACGGGCGACCTTTAATTTAAATTATAGGCTGAGGTCTACCAACATCGTATGTGTTGAGTGATCATAAGAAAATTAGTAATTTAAAGCCAAAAATTAGTTTAAATTTAAAATAATCATAGATATTACTACTTATATTCAATGTCAAGTTATTTTAATAAGAGATAAAAGGTTTTCTTCTTAAAAAGTAATTAGTTTATAAATAAAACAATATGCTTTTATTTTCTTATTAATGCGAACAATATTATTGTAAATTAATCTTAACTATTATTTTTATTTCATATTAGAGGACGCGCTGGAAACATGACATTGCATATTTTCGGCAAGCTTTTCATACTGTGGTTCCTATGTACTTATAGCTATTCGTAAACATACTACCAAATGGTAATCTGTTAAACGGGAGCGATGTTTTGTTTTGATTGCATTCATGGTAGAAAGTACACAGTACGTCAGTGTGTAATAGTAGTTCCCCGAAATCAGATTCACGTTCCTCTAGCAATGCTCTGAATCTGTGTCTTTGCAAACTTCTTCCACGAATAGAATTAGCTATTTTAAATGCGAAATTCATCACATCTGAATTCAATATTTTTTAGCACAATGCCTGCTGTTGGATAATGCAATGGTAGTTTGTTAGACTTGGAATATCATCATCACTTTTACAAAGAGTAATAAATCCATTTTGATTCCCAACCAATTACATATCAGACAGGCGGGCGACTGGGAATAGTTACGCGGTCTACCAGTCGACCGCGGTCGTCCCTTTGGGCACTCCTGCTCTATACAGTCAAAATATTGTTATTAAAATATTGATTTACATTGAATTATATTCGTCATTTTTAACAGTATTTATTCGCATACTTTATACCTAGTGATGTATAGAACAATATAGAATGATTCGAGGAAATAAAATAAAAATATTGTTGGCTGCAAATAAATTTCACATAGCTGACCAACGTAGATGTAAAGTTCTAACACCCATTGATATGAACCATATTCATATTTTCCGAAAACGCTTCATAAAAAAAAATAAAAAAAAAGTCATCAGAGATTAAATTAGAAAGTGTGTGTTTGTACGTATGTAAATGTTGAGAGTATTTTAGTAGCTTTTAA
This sequence comes from Dolomedes plantarius, assembly GCA_907164885.2. Classification (NCBI taxonomy): domain Eukaryota; kingdom Metazoa; phylum Arthropoda; class Arachnida; order Araneae; family Dolomedidae; genus Dolomedes; species Dolomedes plantarius. The sequence goes on along the minus strand of OU015498.1, from coordinate 148,480,552 downwards.
TGTGCTAGTAAATAGATAGTGTACTAATTATTTTCTTCATACAAGTATTCTGCGTATATCTTGTTTGTGATGCAAGTTTTCACCTTCACAGCTGCACTTGTTTAATGAAAATAAAAATGCTTTTTAGGATAATTTCATGTTTCAGTTTGAATAACAATTTTGCAGTCATATAATATTTTCTAAATTTTTTAAAGTTAGAAGAAAAAAAATATTTTTCTCGTTGTTGATTATTTTTCATAAACAGATAAAAACATTCAGATTCAGATCAATATTTAATTTTTTTCAAAAAAATTACTAATAGCTTCGCAGAGGTAAAATTTAAATACAATCTGTTCCATTCACCCATGAGAAATGCCCACAAGAAATGCACTTTCTTTCACGTGCCAAACATCGGCATCTATTTAGTCTCTGATAGTGCTTATATAATGTATCACTGTCACCGAGTACAATGAGGTAGGATACTTAGTAGGGATACTAAATTTTCGTATTTGCGAAATACATGCGAATAAATGTGAAAATATTTTTTTTCTACTTTTAAGCGAAAATTCGGGAATAAAAGGCTTTTAAGCGATATTAGTTAATAATAGTAATAATTTATTGAGATAATTACTCAACCAAGACCATTCACGGTCTTTAACGGAGAAATGTCACTGTTCGTCGGATTTCATCCGAATTTCACCCGAGCAGTTTGCTCGTATACCGGAATCGAACTTAAAAATCTAACAGTAAATTCAACCGATCAGCTTGCTTTCTCGACAGACTGTTCGTTATCCACTCAGTGTCAGATTCTTTGTTCTCTCACATACCAATTCTGGGGTCTTAAAACGGCGCAAGCCAACTCTTTCTGAGAAGTCGTTTTCTTTCTCCCCCCCCCCCTTGTGTGGACACACTTTGTTTGCAGGTGGCACGTAGAAGGCCCCTTTTTCTCAGAATTGGGGAGAATAATTTCTTCCCTCGCATCTAAAACATATGGGGAATGCTCTCTCTCGAAAACACCCCCTCAAGTGAGAAGGAGGCGTTGCCCTCGCTCGGCAATCTGTCAGAGGCAAAGGTTGAAAAATTAGGTGTCCGTCTTATGGGTTCCTAATTTTTCAAAATCATGTTTTTTTTAAGAAAAAGAAAAAAAATATGTAATATCATAATAGTGAGCCATCCATTTTTGAGTAAAAAATTAATTAATTTCTTTAAGAACTGTACTTGTAAGATATTATTTAAGATTTTTGGAATTAAAATTAATGAATGTAACTATTTAAATTTCCAAAAGTT
>OU015498.1:148450480-148479186 GCA_907164885.2 Dolomedes plantarius | reverse complement strand
GCGTTCCTGAATTCACCAACTTGAAATGACCAAAGCTAAAGCATTCCTCAATCCAACACCATGAAAGTGCTACAGAAATTACGACTGCGACGAAGCAAGTGAAGATGCCATTGTTCAAGAATTCCTCTTTCGTTTATCGCCTGACCTCACCATTTTTCGTCTGTGAATGCGCCATCTTGAAAGAAGAAAGTTACCACTGCCGATACACCCGTATTCAACTCCAACTATTCAAAAAGTGATTCAACTTTTAATATATGTGAGCGACAGTCATAAAAAAATTCATTTCAAATAACAATTATGATTCCTTGTGTGTACGCTGAACGCTGCACAGTGGAATCGTGGAAGCTCCGATAATTTTTTTCAAGATCACCATCAGAGGGTTTTTACTCTCAAAATTTTCTCATTTAATATTGTAATTTACAGTACAAAAGTTGGTGTTATAAGCAGGTCAGTTATTATATTATTTTTGTAATTTCTAGTATTGTAAAAGTAAAAACAAAATGGTGACTGCCAAACCAAATACTGAGCTTGACGATTCTTTAAGAATCGCAAGTAGTGAAGCAGAATTAAATATTGTGCCTTTTGATTCAGACGGCAATATGGATATAAACTCTTGGTTTAATTATTTTGATAAAAAATGTATTGAAGGGAATAGAGGTGAACAGTGGAAATTACAAAATGTTTCACGTTTTGTAAAGGGTAACGCACGTAACGTGTATATACAGAATTGTTATAAAGTTAATAATTTTGCAGAATTAGTAACTGTATTAAAAGAAAAAATTTTACCCCTACTTTAAACACCCTTAGTGAATTTACAGGGTTAAAATTTAACGATAATGGCGATGATATTACAAAATATTTTAAGATAAAATTAAAGATTGGGAGAAATTTAAAACTGAGTAATGAAATGATCATAGAAGCTTGACAGATGGCCTCCCTAGAGAACTAAAATCATTAATGACTATTAATTCACCTTCTGACCCAATTGTTTGGCTTGATCAAGCTCACAGACTGGTAAAAATAAGGGAAGATCCACAACCTAGAAATGACTCACCCAGATATATGACTCCCTTTGTTAGAACTCCCCAAATTCAAAACAGAAATGGTTACTTTGGGAATGATTCCCAAACTTGGAATAGGTCAGATGTACCAAGATATACAAATGATGTTAGATCCTATGCCCAGAGACCTCATAATTACTACCGATACTAAGATTACTACAGAAGAGCTGATAATGAAAGGACTTCACCCCTTGCAATTGAACCACTCTCAGAGAATACTCCTAATTCCTGACTATTGAAGGTGTCAGGTTATTTGTCAACCAATAAATATGTAGACTGTGTCACAGACAGTGACGCAACTCTGTCAGTGATATCCACCAGAACTGCTCGACAGTTAAATTTGAAAATAACCAGAGTAAGAGGTATAAAAGTTGTACAACACAAGGCCTTATTGTAATGAACAAAATATGTAAGGTTAAGATGAAAATTGGCCAAATTATCAGAGATATTGTGTTATATGTAATTGACAATAACTTGGATTATGTAATATTAGGTCTAAATGAATGTAAAATTTATGAAATTGATATTGATTGTAAAAACCTAAAGGTAAAACAAAAATCTCTAATAATTAATAATGAAGGTAATATGCCAAAAGCAAATATATCACTCCATATTCAATTCCAAGGTGGACTGTTCAATAGCCAAAATCAGTCCAGTCCTCAACCTGTATATTTTGTACAAAATAACTATGAAAATGATAAGGAGAATATAATTCTAAATGATACCATATCTAAAACTGTTGACTCTGTAACCAATGTTGTTTCTCAGAGTCTTAGTCGAAAAGAAAATAATTTAGAAAACTTGTTAATTAAAAATTCATCTATATTTTCCAAAAATAAATATGATGTTGGTTGTATCAATATTGAACCCCAAAGAATTAATTTAACATCTAACTTGCCTGTTTCTCTAAGGCCCTATAGAGCTTCCCCTGAGGAAGAGGAGGAAATTAAATCACAATTTGATCAATTGTTGAAAGCAGGCATAATTAAAGAAAGTTGTAGCCCATACGTCTGCCTCGTGCTTAAGCGAGAGTATTGTAAGATAACGAGATTGTGCATTGATTATCGAAAATTAAATTCCCTTACTAAAACAGATACAGAACCTTTGCCCAGAATTGATACTTTATTAGATAAATTGAGTAACGCCAAAATTTTTTCTACTCTTGACCTCAGATTTGGTTTCTGGCATATTCCCATTCACCTCGCAGATACTGAAAAGCTTGCTTTCTGTACAAACTTTGGATTATTCGAGTGGCTAATGCTCCCCTTTGTATTAAAAAATGCTCCAGAAATTTTTAACAGAACTATTAGGCGAATTTTAACAAAAACCAAAATTGATTTTGCATGTAACTACTTTGAGGACATAATTGTCTATTCTTCTTCTGAGAACGTTTGGAGCATTTAAGTATATTATTTGAAGTGTTTAAAAGAGAAAATATTAAATTAATCCAAGGGAAATGTGTGTTTGCTAAAGATCAGATAAAATTTCTAGGTTAGGAAATAAAAAATGGTAGAGTGATTCCTGATAATCATAATATTGAAACTATTATAAAACTGAAAAGTTCTAATAATACCAAAGAGTTACAAAGAGTTCTCGGTAGTGTAAATGTTTATCACCGATTCATTCACAACTATGCCAAAATTAGAGCTCCTCTTAATAGATTGCTGAAAAAGAATGTCGTGTGGCATTGGGACGAAACATGTCAACAAGCTTTTGATGAGTTGAAAGAAATCTTAATATCAAAACCTGTGTTAGATTTATACGATTCTAGTAAATCATGTCACCTATATGTTGATGCCTCCCAAAGTGCTGTTGGAGCTGTTTTGAAGCAACCAGATGAATATAATATTCTTCACACTGTATCATACCATTCGAGAACTTTAAGATATTATGAAAAGAATTACGCGATTACAGAATTGGAATGCTTAGCCATTGTTGACGAGTTAGACAAATATCATCATTATCTCCATGGGCAAACATTTGTCATACATACTGATCATGCGGAACTTGTTTGGTTAAAAAATGTTAAAAATTTAAAGGGTAGGTAATCCGCTGGTCCCTTATATTGAGCATGTATGATTACGAAATTAGATATCAGAAGGGTTCTACCAACATTGAGGCGGATATGCTTTCAAGACATCCCGTTTCTCAACATATCCAACACTGTACATTTACTAGATAGGAATGAAATAAGTCAACAACAGAAAATTGACAATGTGTGTGGTAAAAATTATAAAGAAATTAATGACATGATGGTAATTAAGAAAAGAACTTTTGACAAATTGTAGTACCTGAATCCTTAAGATTAAAATTGTTAACTAATACCCATGAAAATTTCGGACATCCAGGAGTTCAAATTATGCTAAATTTAATTACCCCTCAATATTATTGGCCCCATATTTGTGAAGATGTATGAAATTGCGTGAAACATTGTCATACTTGCCAGTTAAATAAAAAAATCAAAAACGATTTGGATTCCTGCAAGAAGTGCTCTCAACTGACCAACCTTTTGAATGTTTATCTATTGATACAGTAGGAGGGTATAATTATTACAACTAAACCAAAAAATACTTGCATATAGTGATTGATCATGCAACCCGATATGTATGGGCATTTCCCTCAAAGAGCGTAACTTCAGAAACATGCAAATTTTCGAAGTCAAATTTTTAATGTGCAAATTCCAGAGAAAGTATTAAGCGATAGAAACGCAGCTTTTACATCATCCAGATTAAAAAAAAATTCTTAAAACCATAATATGAAACAACTTTTGACTTCTCACCATCCCCAGACCAACGTAAAAGGGGAGAGGGTAAATCAATCCCTTGTAACCCGCCTAAAATGTAAGGTAAATGCTACTTCTAAAATGGTTCCGGGGGCAAAAGTTCTAGAGCAAGTTGTTACTGAATATAACAACTCACCTCATACCGTAACTGAGTTCACACCTGCCTACTTATTATTTGGCAAACTTCCTTTTGATTCTCCAATTGACCAAAATACTTATCCTCCACTTAATGAATCAAGAACTTTAGCTAAAACCAGACCTCTTGAATACCACCAGAAAAATAAGACGAGATATGATACTAGATTTGAAGAATCTAAATTTCAACCTGGAGACTTAATAATATATGAGGAATTCGAATACCCAAATACTAGAAAGTTAACCTCTCCTTATTCAGCACCTTACCAGATTGTTAATAAATTATCTGAAGTTCATTATTAAATTGATACAGTTAATTACCACACGAAAAAACCCACTGAAATTGTACATTCATCAAAATTTAGATTTTACTATTCACCTGAGAAGTTCAAATTACACCACGAATAAGTCACCAATATGTAAATCATTCAGCTATCCTTAATCTTTCAATTTTAGCATTCCTGTCCTATCGCCATCCTTGTTAATTTTGAAGAAACCCCGTGAGTGTAAGTGAAATTTGCATATTTTTTTTTACTTTTGAAGCTTACTACATTTTATATGAAAAATACTATGTACTAGATAAATATTATTGATTTTTATACTGGGGTTCCCACTCACTGCCCTCCCTGTCTCTTCTCATTGTTCAAATGTTTCCTTTGAACAGTTGCCTTTCCTTCTCATGTTTGAGAAACTTGCCTGCCCCTTTCTATTTTGTGCAATTTGTTCAACTTGAGTTTCAGGTTGGAAGCACCTTCCCTTTGGTAAACGCTCGCGAGGATGTACTTACAACAGGTCACATACCTGAAATATATGTTTATTGTCTTGAAGTTTTCCACACAAGAGTTGAATGTCAATGTCAATTGTTGGAATTTGTATGTTTATTCGATTTTTTGCAACATCAGATACCAGACATTTGGTATTGATGTTAAAAGTTAATTTTGACAGCATTTGGTAAATTTATCCTACTAATTGCTGAAAGAACTTTTAATATTTTTGTGTACATGATATAGAGAAAGAATTGAAATTGAAAACCGATAATAAAAAATAAAATATAGAAAGTGTTTTGCCTAAAGAAAAGTGAATAACTAATGTGAAACGGACAATAAACAACTAAGAACATTATTTTTCTGAAAGTGACTACAACCCAGGAGATCTCCAAAACGACTAAACCATACTGTAATGATGCGCCTTCGAATAGGTGAAGATATCATAAAAATATTAAAAGAATAAGTCAATTCGAAGGATTTCATCATTACATTCAAATTGTTAAAATTGGAAACGACGGTGAGAGGCGGCACGGTAATTAAAGAGCGAAGTGGTCCGGTGTTTTGATGTGGAGGAAGAATAGTCTTACAGAAGCGGTCAGCTTGGAAGGTTCGATCGCTATACGCAGATAAGCGGGGCTGTCGCTAAAAGTGACGATATACGACAAAGGGCTTTGTAATAGAATTTACAACAGCAGCGTGAGAAATACTACGGATGTCGTGTGAGGTGTTGGCATAATGTTTTCCGTGCGGGCGAGAAATAGTTTTGAGCAGGGGCGGCTTTTAAAGCGATGGTGGAGTGAAACGAACGAATGAGAGGTTTGAAAACTCGAGAGTGGATGAGATGGTTTCGAAGAAGGAGTTAAGGAATAAGAATAGATTTAAAAACATAAAAATTGGGGAGTATAAAAAAAGAGAAGGAGGAGAGGGCCCGCTCCCGGAATAAGAAGACTTCCTCCCAAATAAAATGAAGGCTCTTCCCCAGATAGCAGGCTCCCGGCTCTGAGAGGCTCTCTCACTCCCAAATAATAAGCTCTCGGCTCGGAGAAGCTTTTCCTCTCGAGTCTCAGACTCAAACTTCGTTTCTTAGCATTTTTACTTTGGAGTCGAGCCCTTTGAATTACCCGATACAGGTGCAGATTAGAAGTTAATCTTCATTGCAAATATATATATATACACTCAAGAGCCAAAACATTATGACCACCTGTTAATAACGAGTTGGCCCAACTTTGGCGCGCAACACAGATTCAACCCGCCTTGCCATGGATGCCACAAGTCCTTGGTAGATGGCCGAAGACAGATTGTACCAGATGTTTAAGCAACGGTCACGCAAATCCGAGATATTGCGAATTGGTGGTCTTTGAACTCTGAGCTGCCGTCACATGATATCCCAAATGTGTTCTATCGGATTGAGATCCGATGAGTTAGGAGGCCAGGACATTAACTGGAATTCAGCAACATGTTCCTGGAACCACTCCAACACAATTTTAGCCTTGTGACGCGGGGCGTTGTCCTGTTGGAACATTCCATTTCCAGCTGGAAAAACAGAGGCCATGTAAGGGTGCAAATAGTCCGCAATGATGTTCAGATACCCTGTAGCATTCATGGCCTGCTCTACCACAACCACGGGTCCCAAAGACGCCCAAGAGAACGTCCCCCAAAGCATAATACCGCCACCACCGGCCTGTGTATGAACTACTGTACATTGAGGGAGCAACAGTTCGCCTGGAAGACGGCGTATCCTGACACGGCCATCGGCTTGATGAATGACAAACCGTGATTCATCTGACCAGGCAACTCTCTCCCACTGATCAGTGGACCAGTCGCGATGTTCCCGGGCCCATCGTAGGGATGCGACATCGATGTCGATGTTTTGATAAAAACATCGATGTTTTAAACATCGATTTATTAAAGCCGATGTTTTTTAACATCGATGTTTTGTATTCGATGTTTTGCCTTGTCTCGATGTTTTTTTTAAATGAAAAATTACCGTAATAAAAAAATTTACCACGTAGCATAATTTTCAAGCTCATTAAATGTAAGTCTGAATTTTGAAAAGGACGAATACAAAAGGGGGTGGTACGGAGGGAAAGCAGAGGACTGTATATAAATAACAATTTTATTGAAAGCGGTGCCGCAACATGGGCTTGAAAAATGGCCGCTGAAAGCGACGCGACTTACTCACTTAGAACAAGTTTCACACTGGCGCGTTTTTTCATACAACCAAAAGGTGGCGCTACAATCGCCGGAAATTGCCGTTATCAGTACGGAACATTCCGCCGGCCTTGAAATAACATTTCAATACACAAAAAAATTAAAAATAAACACATTATAACTATACTAATATATGATACAACAATACAATAATAAAGAAAATAAGTAAACATAAAAAGGTTCAATTTTGCATTGGCAAAATACATATCTTTGATATAGGTCTTTTTAGTACAGCAGTGGGAGTTTGTATTATCACTACTCGAACCTTACCGTCTTTGCCTTTAATGGTTTCTTTAATTCTGCACATGCCCCAATGAAATTTGTGGCGTTATCTGTGTAAATTATCGCGCTTTTTCCTCGTCTTGCAAAAAATCTTTTAAGACATGCGATAAAGGACTCTGATGTCAAATCCGAAACTATTTCCATGTGAATAGCTTTAGTCGCAAGACAAATGAAAATTGAAACATAAATTTTTGTCAATATACATTTCCGTTGATAAGGAATTTTTATAGAAAAGGGTCCACAGAGATCCACGCCGGTAACGTTAAACGGTACGTTAGGAGTTACTCTATCAGAGGGTAAATTACCCATAATCTGTACAGCAAGTTTAGGGTTTTGCTTAAAGCAAATTATGCAATCGTTAACTACCTTCCTTGCAGTCAATCTGCCATTAATGGGCCAAAATTCTTCACGTACGGTATATAGGAGAGTTTGTGGGCCTGCATGATGGTTTTTCCTGTGAAAATGCTCAAAAATCATTCGAGTCAATTTATTACTCTTGGGAATAATAATGGGGTGTTTCTGATCAAACTTTAAGTCAGAATTGCCTAAGCGACCTCCAACTCTTAAAATGTTGTTTTCGTCTAAAAATGGATTTAAGTTTTGCAATCCACTACCTTTGGACACAGGTTCTCCCTTTAGAAGATTGATAATCTCCTTTTCAAAATATCTTACCTGGACGGCTTTAATTATAAATATCTCCGACCACCTCAATTCCTTGGTAGTGAGCGGTCCCTTTAATTTGTGGCCTGTCTTACAATTACTAAAAAATCTAAAAATATATGACAAAATGCGAATTAACTTCAAATAATTATCAGTTAAACTTAAAAATGTATCAAAAAAATTGTCCCTTGTAAGAATTAGAGTTTTATCGGAGTGCCCTTTGAATTCATTTAAATATTGTTCATTTTCAGTAGAATGATATTCAGGAATATCCCTTGGAACAATAATATCCGCTTGTAGGAATGTAGGCCCTTTCCACCACAAAACACTTGATGAAAGGTCTTTAGCATCTAGTCCCCGTGAAATAATGTCTGCCGGATTCTGCTTGGAGGAGACGTGACCCCAGTGGAAATTTTCAGTCAGTTGTTGAATGTTACTAACTCTATTCCCAACGAAAGTTTTTAGTTGATGAGGCGATGTTTTTATCCAAGAAAGAGCGATAGTTGAGTCTGACCATAAGAACACTCATTCAACATGTAGATGTAATGATGCTAAACATTTTCTCATAAGTTGAGATACAAGTAGACAAGCATTTAATTCTAACCTCGGGATTGTTACCTTTCGAATTGGTGCTACTCTTGATTTACTGCAGAGTAATTGACTTTTTACAGTGTTGTCATACGCTATAGACTGTATGAAGATAACTGCACCATACGCATTTTCTGAGGCGTCTGCGAATCCATGTAGAAATATTTGTACAGGTGTCTTGGATAGGCAATATCTAGGTATCTTTAATTTATTCAGATTCAAAAGTGATAAGGAAAAATCATGCCACTCCTTAGCTAAAGATTCTGGAAGTTGTTCATGCCATGCAATTTTCAGTAACCACAGTTGCTGCAAGAAGATTTTAGCCTTTGCAATGACCGGACCAATTAAATGAAGAGGATCAAATATTTTGGCTATTTGTGAAAGCACTTCTGATTTAGTGTAATTCAATTTAGGATTTACCTTGGTCGTGTAAGTAAACATATCAGTTTTAGGTTTCCACAACATACCCAATGTTTTTACCACATCTAATTCAGAGTCTGATTTAATAGCATATTTTTGATTAATTTGAGATGGATCTGTTAATAAACTAGGGTGGTTTGTGCACCATTTGTGTAAATCCATACCTCCAGACTTCAACAACTTTATTAACTGAGACTGAAGCTCCTTAAGCTTGGAGAATTCAGATTCTCCGCTTAAGATATCATCCATATATGTATCTGATTGAAGAACTGAAGATGCTAGTGGATATTGATTTCCATCATCAATTGCGAGTTGTTTAAGTGATCGCGTTGCTAAAAATGGAGCACTTGTCGTGCCATATGTAACAGTGCACAGTCTGCAAGTCCTTGCAGGTAAAAGAACTGGTAAAAGACTGGTAAAAGAAATGAATTTATTAAAATTCTTTCCTAAACTTTGACACGAAAATATTTTAACTACAGAGTCTGCTAAAAGCCACCGTAAAATATTATTGTTTTGTAAAATTTCTGAGTGAATTGCTGTTGTCTATAAATTGCAAATGTTGAACTGCTTTCGTTCATCAGCACTTTTCGAAAATTTCGAATCGCTTCTTCGCCTAATAATGCAGTCCATTTCCCAGCAAAACAGAAGAAATTTTTCTCACCATAATACTAATGATCAGACAGTACTGCGACTTTATCCACTTTCATGGTTAAAGTTTTATCAAAATATTTATATTCACCATCGCAAAAATATCACTTAAAATTCTGCAAAGAGAAATGCACATATATGTATTTGTTTAAGTCGCTTTAATTTTTTTTCCTTTTAAAATTTGGCTTATTTTACGTTGCTATATCACATGCATTTACTACCAATATAGGTGTCGTGTTGCCTGTCTTCAATTATTTATTTTTTTGGGCGAGATTCGTAAATTATTTGGGTTAGTACAAATTATTTATAAGTAATAGGTATTTGTGTGCGTTGTGTTTTTATTTATTTTCTTGAATACAACCCAAAGCTCTAGACAGATTTGCAACCGAACAGGTCAAACAAACTTTGCTTCTAAAACCCTCCTTTAGATCAACTACACAAAACAAAGATGACTGACTCCAATGTAACAAAATACAATTGATTTATTTACAACCTTATCTATTTACAATTTAACTCCAAAACCGAATCACCAAATCTTCGCACACAGTTTACACATTTTACTAATCTTTTAGCATTTTCTCCTCGATTCATATCAAATGACATGTATTTAATTAAATCTACACCTTTTGGATTCAGGGAGCATAAATTTATTTATTTTACCAACGGCAAAGAACTACTCTCTCTCAAAATCTATATTTAAAAAAAAAAAAACATTGATCCCGCACTCAATCATTCAAATTTTCGATGTTGGGTCTGAACAAGACAAAATGATTAACACTCACTCAGTTTGATGCTAACTGGACTGGAACACGGGTGACGATCTCATCATCGGACTTGGTATCTCCTTTCTTTATCGGTGGAAGCAGCAACCAGATTTTTCTCAGCAACCAAATAACTTCTCTCGAATGCGGGATTATGAAGCAAGCATACCGGGAAGAATCAACCGGATCTCCTTATGCCGTCACTCCATCGTGAAGGCGCAATTCTCTCCTCTCTCAAAAACGAGATCATGATGCAAGCATACCGGGAAGAATCAACCGGATCTCCTTATGTCGTCACTCCATCGTGAAGGCGCAATTCTCTCCTCTCTCAAAAACGGGATCATGATGCAAGCATACCGGGAAGAATCAACCGGTCTCCGACAGTTAATCGACAATCTCTCATCACCTGCGATGCTAAGCACCGGGGGAAGGTAAACCCGGGCCGCATGCAGAAGTGAATCCTCGAAAAAACTCTAAGTCTTCTATTTATTTATTTTTTTATAACAATGTCCACGCCTTCTCGTGACTTCTATCCATTCAGGAAAGCTTTCAAAAATCCACCACTTAGCCTCCATTTTCATTTCTTTGATTGGATAATCCCATAACTCATGCACGCCTTCCTTGCGTCATACAACAGACCACCCAAAGTCCAGTCCACGTGTTTTGCGGTCTTCCTCTCAAACAGGCCCAATAAATTCTTTACAATAGGGTATTTTACTTTAATGTCAAACCCTGGTGCCATCTCCTTATCTGCGTCTGCAATCACCTACCCCCTATCGCGCACCGCCGCTTTTAAATGGGCTAAGGCGAAAAAGACGACTGTTCCGTCCTCTAATCAAAGGCGGCTTCCTAGCATTCTAACCGAAATGTGATGAAAACAGCCTTCGATCACTTTATCTCTCTAAAAATTTTAATTTTTCTTTAAAATCGAAAGCGCTTCATCACAATAGGGCAGATAAAACTCAATAGGGAAGTGTGTGTTTGCCTATTTAGTGCAAGATCAGAATGGCCTTAGTGCCTGAATTAATTTAAGTCACGTAGAGGAACATAAATTATTCTGCTCCTAGATGAAAATATTTTTTTTAATGCCCTACTTTTTGTATGAATTTCTATTTCAATAAATTTTCTTGATAGCTTCGAAAAAGGAGTCATTTTCCTTTAGACTTTTTGGATATAAAATATCTAGATGTTTGCAGATTTACGATAGGATAACCATAAAATCTACGTAAATGTTTAATAATTTTTCAGGAAAAAGAGGGATATAGGGAGGGGTGTACAGTATTACACGTAACTTACCTCTAAAGTTATGGAACGAAATATTTACAACATTGCTTCAATCAAAGTTTTTTTTAAATAGATTTCATTCATATATACAGTTAACACTTTCACTCGTGAAAACAAATTGATTCTAACATAGCTTGAGTTTCATAATTTTAATTTTCTAGACTTTAAAATAGTCTATTAATCAATGACGCATTTATTTTTAATTGATATAACCAATTGTTCCGACAAAATATTTGTATGTTATATATATATATATATATATATATATATATATATATATATATATGATAATATTACTAACTACCTATAATCGCCCATTCTGACCTTTATGTCTGTTCTGGTAACCCTCTATCTTTTCTTTGGCGTAAACGCCTCGCCTTTCCACACACTAACTTCCTCCTCCAATTCTGGCAACCTCCCTGAGCTAATTGTATTTTGGCGCTCTTGTGACAAACGCTGGACTGACTCGATCCAAATAAGATGTTATGCCGCTGTTCCCGTGGAATAAACTTCAATTCTTATTTGTGACTTGGAACTGCATTTAATTTCGGCCTCAATTGTGTGTCTTCAAGAGATGATCCAATTCGGGTCATTTCAGAGAGCTCGACAGGATCTGGACTTTTAAAAATGCGACTGCAAATGGAACAAGTTAAATTGTCTTTGTTCTACAAGAGTTTCGCTTTGGATTCCCGCCATTGTTCTACAGAACTTTTGCTTTAAATTTCCGCATGCGTTCCTGAATTCACCAACTTGAAATGACCAAAGCTAAAGCATTCCTCATCCAACACCATGAAAGTGCTACAGAAATTACGACTGCGACGAAGCAAGTGAAGATGCCATTGTTCAAGAATTCCTCTTTCGTTTATCGCCTGACCTCACCATTTTTCGTCTGTGAATGCGCCATCTTGAAAGAAGAAAGTTACCACTGCCGATACACCCGTATTCAACTCCAACTATTCAAAAAGTGATTCAACTTTTAATATATGTGAGCGACAGTCATAAAAAAATTCATTTCAAAATAACAATTATGATTCCTTGTGTGTACGCTGAACGCTGCACAGTGGAATCGTGGAAGCTCCGATAATTTTTTTCAAGATCACCATCAGAGGGTTTTTACTCTCAAAATTTTCTCATTTAATATTGTAATTTACAGTACAAAAGTTGGTGTTATAAGCAGGTCAGTTATTATATTATTTTTGTAATTTTCTAGTATTGTAAAAGTAAAAACAAAATGGTGACTGCCAAACCAAATACTGAGCTTGACGATTCTTTAAGAATCGCAAGTAGTGAAGCAGAATTAAATATTGTGCCTTTTGATTCAGACGGCAATATGGATATAAACTCTTGGTTTAATTATTTTGATAAAAAATGTATTGAAGGGAATAGAGGTGAACAGTGGAAATTACAAAATTTTTCACGTTTTGTAAAAGGTAACGCACTTAACGTGTATATACAGAATTGTTATAAAGTTAATAATTTTGCAGAATTAGTGACGGTATTAAAAGAAAAAATTTTTACCCCTTCTTTAACCACCCTTAGTGAATTTACAGGGTTAAAATTTAAAGATAATGGCGATGATATTGCAAAATATTTTAAGATAAAATTAAAGATTGGGAGAAATTTAAAACTGAGTAATGAAATGATCATAGAAGCTTTGACAGATGGCCTCCCTAGAGAACTAAAATCATTAATGACTATTAATTCACCTTCTGACCCAATTGTTTGGCTTGATCAAGCTCACAGACTGGTAAAAATAAGGGAAGATCCACAACCTAGAAATGACTCACCCAGATATATGACTCCCTTTGTTAGAACTCCCCAAATTCAAAACAGAAATGGTTACTTTGGGAATGATTCCCAAACTTGGAATAGGTCAGATGTACCAAGATATACAAATGATGTTAGATCCTATGCCCAGAGACCTCATAATTACTACCGATACTAAGATTACTACAGAAGAGCTGATAATGAAAGGACTTCACCCCTTGCAATTGAACCACTCTCAGAGAATACTCCTAATTCCTGACTATTGAAGGTGTCAGGTTATTTGTCAACCAATAAATATGTAGACTGTGTCACAGACAGTGACGCAACTCTGTCAGTGATATCCACCAGAACTGCTCGACAGTTAAATTTGAAAATAACCAGAGTAAGAGGTATAAAAGTTGTACAAACACAAGGCCTTATTGTAATGAACAAAATATGTAAGGTTAAGATGAAAATTGGCCAAATTATCAGAGATATTGTGTTATATGTAATTGACAATAACTTGGATTATGTAATATTAGGTCTAAATGAATGTAAAATTTATGAAATTGATATTGATTGTAAAAACCTAAAGGTAAAACAAAAATCTCTAATAATTAATAATGAAGGTAATATGCCAAAAGCAAATATATCACTCCATATTCAATTCCAAGGTGGACTGTTCAATAGCCAAAATCAGTCCAGTCCTCAACCTGTATATTTTGTACAAAATAACTATGAAAATGATAAGGAGAATATAATTCTAAATGATACCATATCTAAAACTGTTGACTCTGTAACCAATGTTGTTTCTCAGAGTCTTAGTCGAAAAGAAAATAATTTAGAAAACTTGTTAATTAAAAATTCATCTATATTTTCCAAAAATAAATATGATGTTGGTTGTATCAATATTGAACCCCAAAGAATTAATTTAACATCTAACTTGCCTGTTTCTCTAAGGCCCTATAGAGCTTCCCCTGAGGAAGAGGAGGAAATTAAATCACAATTTGATCAATTGTTGAAAGCAGGCATAATTAAAGAAAGTTGTAGCCCATACGTCTGCCTCGTGCTTAAGCGAGAGTATTGTAAGATAACGAGATTGTGCATTGATTATCGAAAATTAAATTCCCTTACTAAAACAGATACAGAACCTTTGCCCAGAATTGATACTTTATTAGATAAATTGAGTAACGCCAAAATTTTTTCTACTCTTGACCTCAGATTTGGTTTCTGGCATATTCCCATTCACCTCGCAGATACTGAAAAGCTTGCTTTCTGTACAAACTTTGGATTATTCGAGTGGCTAATGCTCCCCTTTGTATTAAAAAATGCTCCAGAAATTTTTAACAGAACTATTAGGCGAATTTTAACAAAAACCAAAATTGATTTTGCATGTAACTACTTTGAGGACATAATTGTCTATTCTTCTTCTGAGAACGTTTGGAGCATTTAAGTATATTATTTGAAGTGTTTAAAAGAGAAAATATTAAATTAATCCAAGGGAAATGTGTGTTTGCTAAAGATCAGATAAAATTTCTAGGTTAGGAAATAAAAAATGGTAGAGTGATTCCTGATAATCATAATATTGAAACTATTATAAAACTGAAAAGTTCTAATAATACCAAAGAGTTACAAAGAGTTCTCGGTAGTGTAAATGTTTATCACCGATTCATTCACAACTATGCCAAAATTAGAGCTCCTCTTAATAGATTGCTGAAAAAGAATGTCGTGTGGCATTGGGACGAAACATGTCAACAAGCTTTTGATGAGTTGAAAGAAATCTTAATATCAAAACCTGTGTTAGATTTATACGATTCTAGTAAATCATGTCACCTATATGTTGATGCCTCCCAAAGTGCTGTTGGAGCTGTTTTGAAGCAACCAGATGAATATAATATTCTTCACACTGTATCATACCATTCGAGAACTTTAAGATATTATGAAAAGAATTACGCGATTACAGAATTGGAATGCTTAGCCATTGTTGACGAGTTAGACAAATATCATCATTATCTCCATGGGCAAACATTTGTCATACATACTGATCATGCGGAACTTGTTTGGTTAAAAAATGTTAAAAATTTAAAGGGTAGGTAATCCGCTGGTCCCTTATATTGAGCATGTATGATTACGAAATTAGATATCAGAAGGGTTCTACCAACATTGAGGCGGATATGCTTTCAAGACATCCCGTTTCTCAACATATCCAACACTGTACATTTACTAGATAGGAATGAAATAAGTCAACAACAGAAAATTGACAATGTGTGTGGTAAAAATTATAAAGAAATTAATGACATGATGGTAATTAAGAAAAGAACTTTTGACAAATTGTAGTACCTGAATCCTTAAGATTAAAATTGTTAACTAATACCCATGAAAATTTCGGACATCCAGGAGTTCAAATTATGCTAAATTTAATTACCCCTCAATATTATTGGCCCCATATTTGTGAAGATGTATGAAATTGCGTGAAACATTGTCATACTTGCCAGTTAAATAAAAAAATCAAAAACGATTTGGATTCCTGCAAGAAGTGCTCTCAACTGACCAACCTTTTGAATGTTTATCTATTGATACAGTAGGAGGGTATAATTATTACAACTAAACCAAAAAATACTTGCATATAGTGATTGATCATGCAACCCGATATGTATGGGCATTTCCCTCAAAGAGCGTAACTTCAGAAACATGCAAATTTTCGAAGTCAAATTTTTAATGTGCAAATTCCAGAGAAAGTATTAAGCGATAGAAACGCAGCTTTTACATCATCCAGATTAAAAAAAAATTCTTAAAACCATAATATGAAACAACTTTTGACTTCTCACCATCCCCAGACCAACGTAAAAGGGGAGAGGGTAAATCAATCCCTTGTAACCCGCCTAAAATGTAAGGTAAATGCTACTTCTAAAATGGTTCCGGGGGCAAAAGTTCTAGAGCAAGTTGTTACTGAATATAACAACTCACCTCATACCGTAACTGAGTTCACACCTGCCTACTTATTATTTGGCAAACTTCCTTTTGATTCTCCAATTGACCAAAATACTTATCCTCCACTTAATGAATCAAGAACTTTAGCTAAAACCAGACCTCTTGAATACCACCAGAAAAATAAGACGAGATATGATACTAGATTTGAAGAATCTAAATTTCAACCTGGAGACTTAATAATATATGAGGAATTCGAATACCCAAATACTAGAAAGTTAACCTCTCCTTATTCAGCACCTTACCAGATTGTTAATAAATTATCTGAAGTTCATTATTAAATTGATACAGTTAATTACCACACGAAAAAACCCACTGAAATTGTACATTCATCAAAATTTAGATTTTACTATTCACCTGAGAAGTTCAAATTACACCACGAATAAGTCACCAATATGTAAATCATTCAGCTATCCTTAATCTTTCAATTTTAGCATTCCTGTCCTATCGCCATCCTTGTTAATTTTGAAGAAACCCCGTGAGTGTAAGTGAAATTTGCATATTTTTTTTACTTTTGAAGCTTACTACATTTTATATGAAAAATACTATGTACTAGATAAATATTATTGATTTTATACTGGGGTTCCCACTCACTGCCCTCCCTGTCTCTTCTCATTGTTCAAATGTTTCCTTTGAACAGTTGCCTTTCCTTCTCATGTTTGAGAAACTTGCCTGCCCCTTTCTATTTTGTGCAATTTGTTCAACTTGAGTTTCAGGTTGGAAGCACCTTCCCTTTGGTAAACGCTCGCGAGGATGTACTTACAACAGGTCACATACCTGAAATATATGTTTATTGTCTTGAAGTTTTCCACACAAGAGTTGAATGTCAATGTCAATTGTTGGAATTTGTATGTTTATTCGATTTTTTGCAACATCAGATACCAGACATTTGGTATTGATGTTAAAAGTTAATTTTGACAGCATTTGGTAAATTTATCCTACTAATTGCTGAAAGAACTTTTAATATTTTTGTGTACATGATATAGAGAAAGAATTGAAATTGAAAACCGATAATAAAAAATAAAATATAGAAAGTGTTTTGCCTAAAGAAAAGTGAATAACTAATGTGAAACGGACAATAAACAACTAAGAACATTATTTTTCTGAAAGTGACTACAACCCAGGAGATCTCCAAAACGACTAAACCATACTGTAATGATGCGCCTTCGAATAGGTGAAGATATCATAAAAATATTAAAAGAATAAGTCAATTCGAAGGATTTCATCATTACATTCAAATTGTTAAAATTGGAAACGACGGTGAGAGGCGGCACGGTAATTAAAGAGCGAAGTGGTCCGGTGTTTTGATGTGGAGGAAGAATAGTCTTACAGAAGCGGTCAGCTTGGAAGGTTCGATCGCTATACGCAGATAAGCGGGGCTGTCGCTAAAAGTGACGATATACGACAAAGGGCTTTGTAATAGAATTTACAACAGCAGCGTGAGAAATACTACGGATGTCGTGTGAGGTGTTGGCATAATGTTTTCCGTGCGGGCGAGAAATAGTTTTGAGCAGGGGCGGCTTTTAAAGCGATGGTGGAGTGAAACGAACGAATGAGAGGTTTGAAAACTCGAGAGTGGATGAGATGGTTTCGAAGAAGGAGTTAAGGAATAAGAATAGATTTAAAAACATAAAAATTGGGGAGTATAAAAAAAGAGAAGGAGGAGAGGGCCCGCTCCCGGAATAAGAAGACTTCCTCCCAAATAAAATGAAGGCTCTTCCCCAGATAGCAGGCTCCCGGCTCTGAGAGGCTCTCTCACTCCCAAATAATAAGCTCTCGGCTCGGAGAAGCTTTTCCTCTCGAGTCTCAGACTCAAACTTCGTTTCTTAGCATTTTTACTTTGGAGTCGAGCCCTTTGAATTACCCCGATACAGGTGCAGATTAGAAGTTAATCTTCATTGCAAATATATATATATACACTCAAGAGCCAAAACATTATGACCACCTGTTAATAACGAGTTGGCCCAACTTTGGCGCGCAACACAGATTCAACCCGCCTTGCCATGGATGCCACAAGTCCTTGGTAGATGGCCGAAGACAGATTGTACCAGATGTTTAAGCAACGGTCACGCAAATCCGAGATATTGCGAATTGGTGGTCTTTGAACTCTGAGCTGCCGTCACATGATATCCCAAATGTGTTCTATCGGATTGAGATCCGATGAGTTAGGAGGCCAGGACATTAACTGGAATTCAGCAACATGTTCCTGGAACCACTCCAACACAATTTTAGCCTTGTGACGCGGGGCGTTGTCCTGTTGGAACATTCCATTTCCAGCTGGAAAAACAGAGGCCATGTAAGGGTGCAAATAGTCCGCAATGATGTTCAGATACCCTGTAGCATTCATGGCCTGCTCTACCACAACCACGGGTCCCAAAGACGCCCAAGAGAACGTCCCCCAAAGCATAATACCGCCACCACCGGCCTGTGTATGAACTACTGTACATTGAGGGAGCAACAGTTCGCCTGGAAGACGGCGTATCCTGACACGGCCATCGGCTTGATGAATGACAAACCGTGATTCATCTGACCAGGCAACTCTCTCCCACTGATCAGTGGACCAGTCGCGATGTTCCCGGGCCCATCGTAGGGATGCGACATCGATGTCGATGTTTTGATAAAAACATCGATGTTTTAAACATCGATTTATTAAAGCCGATGTTTTTTAACATCGATGTTTTGTATTCGATGTTTTGCCTTGTCTCGATGTTTTTTTAAATGAAAAATTACCGTAATAAAAAAATTTACCACGTAGCATAATTTTCAAGCTCATTAAATGTAAGTCTGAATTTTGAAAAGGACGAATACAAAAGGGGGTGGTACGGAGGGAAAGCAGAGGACTGTATATAAATAACAATTTTATTGAAAGCGGTGCCGCAACATGGGCTTGAAAAATGGCCGCTGAAAGCGACGCGACTTACTCACTTAGAACAAGTTTCACACTGGCGCGTTTTTTCATACAACCAAAAGGTGGCGCTACAATCGCCGGAAATTGCCGTTATCAGTACGGAACATTCCGCCGGCCTTGAAATAACATTTCAATACACAAAAAAATTAAAAATAAACACATTATAACTATACTAATATATGATACAACAATACAATAATAAAGAAAATAAGTAAACATAAAAAGGTTCAATTTTGCATTGGCAAAATACATATCTTTGATATAGGTCTTTTTAGTACAGCAGTGGGAGTTTGTATTATCACTACTCGAACCTTACCGTCTTTGCCTTTAATGGTTTCTTTAATTCTGCACATGCCCCAATGAAATTTGTGGCGTTATCTGTGTAAATTATCGCGCTTTTTCCTCGTCTTGCAAAAAATCTTTTAAGACATGCGATAAAGGACTCTGATGTCAAATCCGAAACTATTTCCATGTGAATAGCTTTAGTCGCAAGACAAATGAAAATTGAAACATAAATTTTTGTCAATATACATTTCCGTTGATAAGGAATTTTTATAGAAAAGGGTCCACAGAGATCCACGCCGGTAACGTTAAACGGTACGTTAGGAGTTACTCTATCAGAGGGTAAATTACCCATAATCTGTACAGCAAGTTTAGGGTTTTGCTTAAAGCAAATTATGCAATCGTTAACTACCTTCCTTGCAGTCAATCTGCCATTAATGGGCCAAAATTCTTCACGTACGGTATATAGGAGAGTTTGTGGGCCTGCATGATGGTTTTTCCTGTGAAAATGCTCAAAAATCATTCGAGTCAATTTATTACTCTTGGGAATAATAATGGGGTGTTTCTGATCAAACTTTAAGTCAGAATTGCCTAAGCGACCTCCAACTCTTAAAATGTTGTTTTCGTCTAAAAATGGATTTAAGTTTTGCAATCCACTACCTTTGGACACAGGTTCTCCCTTTAGAAGATTGATAATCTCCTTTTCAAAATATCTTACCTGGACGGCTTTAATTATAAATATCTCCGACCACCTCAATTCCTTGGTAGTGAGCGGTCCCTTTAATTTGTGGCCTGTCTTACAATTACTAAAAAATCTAAAAATATATGACAAAATGCGAATTAACTTCAAATAATTATCAGTTAAACTTAAAAATGTATCAAAAAAATTGTCCCTTGTAAGAATTAGAGTTTTATCGGAGTGCCCTTTGAATTCATTTAAATATTGTTCATTTTCAGTAGAATGATATTCAGGAATATCCCTTGGAACAATAATATCCGCTTGTAGGAATGTAGGCCCTTTCCACCACAAAACACTTGATGAAAGGTCTTTAGCATCTAGTCCCCGTGAAATAATGTCTGCCGGATTCTGCTTGGAGGAGACGTGACCCCAGTGGAAATTTTCAGTCAGTTGTTGAATGTTACTAACTCTATTCCCAACGAAAGTTTTTAGTTGATGAGGCGATGTTTTTATCCAAGAAAGAGCGATAGTTGAGTCTGACCATAAGAACACTCATTCAACATGTAGATGTAATGATGCTAAACATTTTCTCATAAGTTGAGATACAAGTAGACAAGCATTTAATTCTAACCTCGGGATTGTTACCTTTCGAATTGGTGCTACTCTTGATTTACTGCAGAGTAATTGACTTTTTACAGTGTTGTCATACGCTATAGACTGTATGAAGATAACTGCACCATACGCATTTTCTGAGGCGTCTGCGAATCCATGTAGAAATATTTGTACAGGTGTCTTGGATAGGCAATATCTAGGTATCTTTAATTTATTCAGATTCAAAAGTGATAAGGAAAAATCATGCCACTCCTTAGCTAAAGATTCTGGAAGTTGTTCATGCCATGCAATTTTCAGTAACCACAGTTGCTGCAAGAAGATTTTAGCCTTTGCAATGACCGGACCAATTAAATGAAGAGGATCAAATATTTTGGCTATTTGTGAAAGCACTTCTGATTTAGTGTAATTCAATTTAGGATTTACCTTGGTCGTGTAAGTAAACATATCAGTTTTAGGTTTCCACAACATACCCAATGTTTTTACCACATCTAATTCAGAGTCTGATTTAATAGCATATTTTTGATTAATTTGAGATGGATCTGTTAATAAACTAGGGTGGTTTGTGCACCATTTGTGTAAATCCATACCTCCAGACTTCAACAACTTTATTAACTGAGACTGAAGCTCCTTAAGCTTGGAGAATTCAGATTCTCCGCTTAAGATATCATCCATATATGTATCTGATTGAAGAACTGAAGATGCTAGTGGATATTGATTTCCATCATCAATTGCGAGTTGTTTAAGTGATCGCGTTGCTAAAAATGGAGCACTTGTCGTGCCATATGTAACAGTGCACAGTCTGCAAGTCCTTGCAGGTAAAAGAACTGGTAAAAGACTGGTAAAAGAAATGAATTTATTAAAATTCTTTCCTAAACTTTGACACGAAAATATTTTAACTACAGAGTCTGCTAAAAGCCACCGTAAAATATTATTGTTTTGTAAAATTTCTGAGTGAATTGCTGTTGTCTATAAATTGCAAATGTTGAACTGCTTTCGTTCATCAGCACTTTTCGAAAATTTCGAATCGCTTCTTCGCCTAATAATGCAGTCCATTTCCCAGCAAAACAGAAGAAATTTTTCTCACCATAATACTAATGATCAGACAGTACTGCGACTTTATCCACTTTCATGGTTAAAGTTTTATCAAAATATTTATATTCACCATCGCAAAAATATCACTTAAAATTCTGCAAAGAGAAATGCACATATATGTATTTGTTTAAGTCGCTTTAATTTTTTTTCCTTTTAAAATTTGGCTTATTTTACGTTGCTATATCACATGCATTTACTACCAATATAGGTGTCGTGTTGCCTGTCTTCAATTATTTATTTTTTTGGGCGAGATTCGTAAATTATTTGGGTTAGTACAAATTATTTATAAGTAATAGGTATTTGTGTGCGTTGTGTTTTTATTTATTTTCTTGAATACAACCCAAAGCTCTAGACAGATTTGCAACCGAACAGGTCAAACAAACTTTGCTTCTAAAACCCTCCTTTAGATCAACTACACAAAACAAAGATGACTGACTCCAATGTAACAAAATACAATTGATTTATTTACAACCTTATCTATTTACAATTTAACTCCAAAACCGAATCACCAAATCTTCGCACACAGTTTACACATTTTACTAATCTTTTAGCATTTTCTCCTCGATTCATATCAAATGACATGTATTTAATTAAATCTACACCTTTTGGATTCAGGGAGCATAAATTTATTTATTTTACCAACGGCAAAGAACTACTCTCTCTCAAAATCTATATTTAAAAAAAAAAAAAACATTGATCCCGCACTCAATCATTCAAATTTTCGATGTTGGGTCTGAACAAGACAAAATGATTAACACTCACTCAGTTTGATGCTAACTGGACTGGAACACGGGTGACGATCTCATCATCGGACTTGGTATCTCCTTTCTTTATCGGTGGAAGCAGCAACCAGATTTTTCTCAGCAACCAAATAACTTCTCTCGAATGCGGGATTATGAAGCAAGCATACCGGGAAGAATCAACCGGATCTCCTTATGCCGTCACTCCATCGTGAAGGCGCAATTCTCTCCTCTCTCAAAAACGAGATCATGATGCAAGCATACCGGGAAGAATCAACCGGATCTCCTTATGTCGTCACTCCATCGTGAAGGCGCAATTCTCTCCTCTCTCAAAAACGGGATCATGATGCAAGCATACCGGGAAGAATCAACCGGTCTCCGACAGTTAATCGACAATCTCTCATCACCTGCGATGCTAAGCACCGGGGGAAGGTAAACCCGGGCCGCATGCAGAAGTGAATCCTCGAAAAAACTCTAAGTCTTCTATTTATTTATTTTTTATAACAATGTCCACGCCTTCTCGTGACTTCTATCCATTCAGGAAAGCTTTCAAAAATCCACCACTTAGCCTCCATTTTCATTTCTTTGATTGGATAATCCCATAACTCATGCACGCCTTCCTTGCGTCATACAACAGACCACCCAAAGTCCAGTCCACGTGTTTTGCGGTCTTCCTCTCAAACAGGCCCAATAAATTCTTTACAATAGGGTATTTTACTTTAATGTCAAACCCTGGTGCCATCTCCTTATCTGCGTCTGCAATCACCTACCCCCTATCGCGCACCGCCGCTTTTAAATGGGCTAAGGCGAAAAAGACGACTGTTCCGTCCTCTAATCAAAGGCGGCTTCCTAGCATTCTAACCGAAATGTGATGAAAACAGCCTTCGATCACTTTATCTCTCTAAAAATTTTAATTTTCTTTAAAATCGAAAGCGCTTCATCACAATAGGGCAGATAAAACTCAATAGGGAAGTGTGTGTTTGCCTATTTAGTGCAAGATCAGAATGGCCTTAGTGCCTGAATTAATTTAAGTCACGTAGAGGAACATAAATTATTCTGCTCCTAGATGAAAATATTTTTTTTAATGCCCTACTTTTTGTATGAATTTCTATTTCAATAAATTTTCTTGATAGCTTCGAAAAAGGAGTCATTTTCCTTTAGACTTTTTGGATATAAAATATCTAGATGTTTGCAGATTTACGATAGGATAACCATAAAATCTACGTAAATGTTTAATAATTTTTCAGGAAAAAGAGGGATATAGGGAGGGGTGTACAGTATTACACGTAACTTACCTCTAAAGTTATGGAACGAAATATTTACAACATTGCTTCAATCAAAGTTTTTTTTAAATAGATTTCATTCATATATACAGTTAACACTTTCACTCGTGAAAACAAATTGATTCTAACATAGCTTGAGTTTCATAATTTTAATTTTCTAGACTTTAAAATAGTCTATTAATCAATGACGCATTTATTTTTAATTGATATAACCAATTGTTCCGACAAAATATTTGTATGTTATATATATATATATATATATATATATATATATATATATATATATATATATATATATGATAATATTACTAACTACCTATAATCGCCCATTCTGACCTTTATGTCTGTTCTGGTAACCCTCTATCTTTTCTTTGGCGTAAACGCCTCGCCTTTCCACACACTAACTTCCTCCTCCAATTCTGGCAACCTCCCTGAGCTAATTGTATTTTGGCGCTCTTGTGACAAACGCTGGACTGACTCGATCCAAATAAGATGTTATGCCGCTGTTCCCGTGGAATAAACTTCAATTCTTATTTGTGACTTGGAACTGCATTTAATTTCGGCCTCAATTGTGTGTCTTCAAGAGATGATCCAATTCGGGTCATTTCAGAGAGCTCGACAGGATCTGGACTTTTAAAAATGCGACTGCAAATGGAACAAGTTAAATTGTCTTTGTTCTACAAGAGTTTCGCTTTGGATTCCCGCCATTGTTCTACAGAACTTTTGGTGATAAGGAAAAATCATGCCACTCCTTAGCTAAAGATTCTGGAAGTTGTTCATGCCATGCAATTTTCAGTAACCACAGTTGCTGCAAGAAGATTTTAGCCTTTGCAATGACCGGACCAATTAAATGAAGAGGATCAAATATTTTGGCTATTTGTGAAAGCACTTCTGATTTAGTGTAATTCAATTTAGGATTTACCTTGGTCGTGTAAGTAAACATATCAGTTTTAGGTTTCCACAACATACCCAATGTTTTTACCACATCTAATTCAGAGTCTGATTTAATAGCATATTTTTGATTAATTTGAGATGGATCTGTTAATAAACTAGGGTGGTTTGTGCACCATTTGTGTAAATCCATACCTCCAGACTTCAACAACTTTATTAACTGAGACTGAAGCTCCTTAAGCTTGGAGAATTCAGATTCTCCGCTTAAGATATCATCCATATATGTATCTGATCGAAGAACTGAAGATGCTAGTGGATATTGATTTCCATCATCAATTGCGAGTTGTTTAAGTGATCGCGTTGCTAAAAATGGAGCACTTGTCGTGCCATATGTAACAGTGCACAGTCTGCAAGTCCTTGCAGGTTCGTTCATCCCTTCCTTCCAAAATATGCGCAATAGATCGCGTTGAGAATCGTCTATCAAAATTTGCCGGAACATTTTTCTTATATCGGCAGTAAGTGCATATTCGTGCCTTCGAAATCTAAGTAGAACAGCGAAAAGATCATCCTGTATTATACCTCCCGTCAACTGTAATGAATTTAGTGATTCTCCTGAAGACGTAACAGACGAAGCATTAAATACTACTCTTAAAGGCGTTGTCTCCTTATCAGGTCTGTAGACACCGTGGTGAGGGAGATAATATACAATTTCTGGTTCTTCATTTTCTAAAACTTCCTCCATATGGCCTAAGGTTAAATATTCGCGAATAAATTCTTTATACATCTTTAAGAATTTGGGATTTTGATTTAATCTTTTCCATAAACAATCAAGTTTTCGTAAGGCATTTTGTTTGGAATCACCTAAACAATCAGGATTCTTCGAAAACGGCATTTGAACAATGTATCGGCCTGAATTGTCCCTTCTGTGGGTATTCAAAAAATGTTGTTCACATAGTTTATCATCAGCACTTTTAATCATTTCAACGTTATTTTCCGGTATCAGTTCTGCTTCGAAAAAATTCTTAAGTGATTTATCTAAATTAGTTTCATTAAGTAAACAACAGTAACGAGAATTATTATATTTTTCGTGTTGTAAAGATCCGATTACTACAATATAACCAAACTTAGTGTTCTGTAACATTAATTTTCCATCTTCCGTATAAATTCTTTCACTTTTCAAAATATCAAAAAAAAGTTGATTTCCGATCAAGAAATCAATCTGGCTGGGTAGATAAAACCCTTTATCTGCAAGTTCCACATAATTAGGAAATTTAACACTTGATATATCTAGTTTTGCTACTGGGAAAATTTCAGTTATTCTTGGAACCAATATGCAATCTATATTCACCGAAAATGTCTCTCCTTTGTTAGAAATATTAGCATTTACTTTAGCCTTAACTGAATGAATTGAGTTGTTTATTCCTGAAATTAAAGTTTTAATATTCTCTTTTCTTAACCCCAAATTTTCTGCACAACGCTTAGTAATGAGATTTATTTCGCTCCCATTGTCCAGCAAGCCTTTAAATTTGCACCTTTGACCGTATTTATTTTTAACATAAATAACCACAGTATTTAATAAAACACTTTCATTCTGCGGAAGTGCAGCATTTGCTTTTTCATTTTTTGAAAGCTTGTAACTAAGCAAAACACTCCTCATTTCAGCGCCAAGCTGTGTCGCGCCATTTTGTCTATCTGACTCATCACTTTTAATGTTCTGAGGCAATGTGTTTTGATTTCCATGTGTTTCTTTCATTTCATCGAATAAGTGCAATAATGTATGGTGTTTCTTTTTACAAATACTACAAACGTATTTCGATTTGTATTGAGATACAGTATGGAAATTTAAACAGTTATAGCATAACTTTTGATTTTTAACGAATTCATATCTGCTTGAGATCTTCATATTTTGAAATTGTGAGCATTTATGTAAAGGGTGTGGGTTTTTACATAAAACACAAAGCTTTAAATGCTCCTTGGAATTAATCATGAAAGTTTTGGAACGATTTGAGATATTTGAAACGTTTTTAGGGCTGGACTTAACCGAAAAATTTCTGTTTAAGCCTTCTAACATCAAACTTCGCGTTTCTAAGAAATTTAAAAATTCGTCTAATGATGGAACTTCCTTAGAATTCAGAGATAACTCGTATTGTTTTCTAGTTTCTCTGTCCAATTTACTCGTAATAACATTTATCAACATAATATCTGAAAGATTGTTTCTTTTATATTCTAAAACGCTCAAGGCTCGTAAGTTTCGTATACAATCTACCAAATTGCGTAATTCTTTTGGCGACTCATGCGTGATTTTCTCGAAATTCATTAGAGCTTGGATATGTGCTTCGACTAACATTCTGGCGTTCTGATAGCGTTCATCTAATGCATTAAACAGAGACTTATAAGTGTCATCTAGAGTTTCTAATTGTTTTGCTTCACCCTTTAGTGCTGCGCGTAAATAATATAGTTTTTGCGTTTCTGATAAGGCAACATTTTTATCAATTAAATTAGAAAATTGGAGTTTAAACTGACTCCATTCCTCGTATTTTCCTGAAAACTGTGGAAGCGGGATTTCTGGGAGCTTAACATTTGGCGATGAAGTTGGCAGATCAGCATTATTTATTTGATTATGATCATTTTCAAGTTTATTACTT
Organism: Dolomedes plantarius; assembly: GCA_907164885.2. NCBI lineage: Eukaryota > Metazoa > Arthropoda > Arachnida > Araneae > Dolomedidae > Dolomedes > Dolomedes plantarius. Next base: position 148,451,721 of record OU015498.1, on the reverse strand, counting down.
GCATACAGTTTACTATTGAGGCAATTTAGGCTTACCTCTAATTCTTCCAGTCTGGAATCTAAATCTTGAAGTTCTTCTTCGATTTCTGTTAAATCCGTATCCTCAGGTAAATCATAATATTCACTGCGTAATTCTTCCGTTTTATCTTGAAGCCTTTTAACGTTCGTCAGTTTCAATTGGAGCTCAATGCTCGCTTTATCACTGCTTTTAAAGTTTTGCACGAAGTTTTCGATCTGCGTTACTTTTCCTTTCAAACTTGATTTTTGTCTTTTTAAAGCGGTAAATTTCTCCATAGTTACACGAAAAGGTTCCAACCCCGGATCGCTAGCACCAAAATGGTACGGAGGGAAAGCAGAGGACTGTATATAAATAACAATTTTATTGAAAGCGGTGCCGCAACATGGGCTTGAAAAATGGCCGCTGAAAGCGACGCGACTTACTCACTTAGAACAAGTTTCACACTGGCGCGTTTTTTCATACAACCAAAAGGTGGCGCTACAATCGCCGGAAATTGCCGTTATCAGTACGGAACAGGGGGAATGATTCCTTAGCAAACAGACAAATGGCAATTAACAACCAATGAACCAATCAGAGTGCTTGGAATGTTCCTGACACTCCAGAACTTTCCATGGCGTTTTATTTTACAAATAGTATATACACGAGTGCATCCATTTAAGTTTTTGTTTTGTTCTGGTTTTATATAAGTTGACGTTAATATTATTAGTAAGATGCCTCCCAAAAGTACTGTTTGGAAATATTTTTACAAAACCTCTGACAAATTGGCGAAATGCAATATTTGCCTTAAGTCCCTGAAAACTTCTGGCAATACCACGAATTTATCTGGACATTTGAAGGCAAAACATGGAGGTATTTACAACGAGAATTTTGAGTCATCAATGTAGTCCAAAGCAACCAAGTTTTTGTCATTTGTGTCTGCCCAATCAGAGAGTAAAATTAAATCACCCCCTCCCCCCACGACTAACGGAAGTAACATTAATGTTAGAGATTACTAAAACAGTTTTAAAAAATGGATGTTCTAAAACATCGATGTTTAAAAACATCGATGGTCTTTGGGCGATGTTTTATTAGCATCGATGTTTTAATATTGAATATCGATGTTTCAAAACGTCGATGTTTTGTTATTGATGTCGCATCACTAGCCCAGTGCAGGCGCAGTTGGCGATGACGCTTTGTCAGCAAAGGCACACGAGTGGGACGTTTGCTGCGTAGCCCCCCATATC